>APFE031718246.1:91407-102779 GCA_000404065.3 Pinus taeda | reverse complement strand
CAGCATGTTAGGGAGGAGCCTACTTCTTTGGCTCAATTGCAAGCTTGCCCACTTGCAATGGATTGTTTTCAGCGCCAATCATGTTTCCAATACTGTGAGATGATCTCACAAACTCAGCATCATCGGGAACTAGTCTGTTTATTTGTTCTAAATTTACAGGATGGTCATGTAAACCTTGACGGAGTGAATTTCACCTTGTCACCCGAGATTATTGCTCAGGCCACCGGGATACGAAATGTAGGGGAGGAATGGAGAAAACGCTAGCTGCTAGACAGATTTTACTATGAGCCATATATCAATCCCGGGTATATGAGACACTTGAGTGCAGCTTTTCCTTTCAGATTCTTGAAAGATGAGTTTGCACTATTGATGAAACTCATCATTCGATATTTCAGTTGCGAGGGCAGATTCTCGCATCTCTATGCATACCATGTCTGTTCGTTGATGCATTTCACAAGGGTACGTATGATGAACATTCCGTTTTTCATGTGTCGCAACATAGAGAGGATGGTGCCTTTAGTACAAAGGAAAAGCCCAACACATCAACATAGGAGCATATATCATTATGCATTGATCAAAATAATAGTGATGCATCAGTTGGCACAACAGGGTATTACTTGGGAGGATTTCATCTCCCGTGATTACTTTTTCACGCTACAACCTCCTCCAGAGATAGTTCATGATGAGGGAGGGCCTTCATAGCAGTTTGACATTCCTGAGACCAAGCATGTCGATGCTCCAACATATGTGACATATCAGCGAGGCCATAGGGCCTTATTTGCATCTGCACGACGAGTGTTATCTCCACCCGGGGTGGAAGGGGTCTCGTTGACATCATCAGCACAGCGAGTATTATCTCCACATCATGTGGAAAGGGTCTCGCCTCCGTCTTCAACATAGGTACAGATTCAGGATAGAGGCAAGAGACCCATGGTTGATGAGGGTCCTTCAGGAGGTCAGGACATGGGTATCATTGATGTTGATGCTAGCTCTCCTAACTCTGAGCTAAAGGAGATCATCCGAGAGCAAAGGGCCGAGAATGAGTTGCTGCAAAAGAAATTGTAGATGGCTAAGTGGGTGATCAACTACTTGGAGCAGTGCAAAAAACAGCTGGAATATGAGCATACACTTTATGAGCTGCGGAAGATCCGAGAAGACCGAGAATTGGCCCGAAGGAGACCCGGTGATTTGACACCTATTGATCGAGAATAAATTCTCATCCGGGTAAACACTCATTTGGAGAAGTTGTTGGTGAAGGAAAACAGAGACAAAGACATGCTTCGTCATATGAAAACTCACTATTGGGCTCGCATGCATGTTTGGAAAGCGAAAATGAAGATCCTAAAGAGGCGTTTGAGCAAAGCGCTAAAGCGACGGAAAAAGCCCGATCCACTCTAAATTTTGGCTGATGCTTCATTGGCGGGGCACAAAACATGATAGAGGGTCTTCACTCCGAATTTGAGCAAATTCAGAGAAAATTTTGTCATATTGAAATTTTTGGCTTGCAAAACAGGTTTTTTGGACGCGTAGCCCGCAGCGCACGACCCATAAGATGGGGAGGTCCAAATCACAAATGGCTTGTAGTTTTGGATTTTTTATGATGAATTATACATGATCAGCCATTTCCAAAGCATTTCATCAAGTTCTGGGTGACCAAAAGGCTAAAAAACATCATGAAAATCACCTTTCTGCCACTTTTTGCACCAGCAGGAAGTACTTTCGGGAGAATTCACTTTTGGAGGGTCAAATGGACACCAAATTGAAAAATTCCACTTGGGTTAGAAAGTAGACATCCAAGGCTTTCCAACAAGCCAACCGGAGGTCAATTTGGATGCCGGGAAGTGCCCAAAAAACAGGTGGAAAGGCGCACAATGCACATGGCTTAGGCGCACGGCGCACAGGGTTTTTAGCACAATTTTCATCCTCAGCTCAACAAATGAAGCCAGTTTGACCAGTTTTGACTTGTGATGTGATTTTTCACCCCTCTTGATGTAATTAATGAAACATTATTTTGATTTGACACTTATTTACCTATTCTAGATGATTCATTCATAAAATAGCAAAAATTTAATGAATGAATTGGTTTCCTAGCTTATAGAGGCAAGTTGTTTTGACTGCCTAGATTGTAGTTCTTTGTTTAGAATTGGTTGAAACAACTCCTAGGATGATGAGATCAACCCCTAGAGGCAAGGGAATGTGTTGGCTTGCCTATATTATGTATTTTCTTAGTCATTTTCAGGGTTGGACTCTTGGGAATAGTTGGATACACTATTGTACATATTTTATCTGAATTTTTGGCAAAGGAAAGACCATGGTTTTGCAACACTATTTGGGATTCATGTGGCTTTATTTGTTGATGGTGTGTTTATTTTAGTACTTGTAAGTTGTTTATTTGTACCGCTTTCCTTCTTTAATCTTCTGCAATTGAACAAATGAAGTGTTAAGGTAGAATCCATAAATTTGCTATGCTCTGCCTTTAAATTTGTTTAATTTTCCATGTTTTCATCTATTTAGGGAGAATCCTTGAAATTTTCTTGCTCTCCTTAACCCCTCACCAGTCAGATCTATCCATTCAATCACTTTAAAGGCATCAAAGCAATCGCCTATCTTTCCCCAAGTAGACCTCTGCAAAAGCTGTGCCTCATCCCCACACTCAAAATTGCCTTTCCCTTGAATTCAACAAAACCTCAAAAAATCAATCTCAAAGTCCTTGTACTTCATACCTAGCCTAAAATTAGTCATCAATTTAGTCATCTCGAGCCTCATTGATTACCTTTTGCCGAGATTGACTCGGAGAGAGCCCTCTCCTATCCTCGTAGGGCTAGCTACGAGGCTGAGCGTGGTTTGATGTAGCCTTGAGTTTTACCTTATTTCAGCCTAAGGTAGATTTGAGCGCTAACACTTGGCACAAGAAGCATGGAAATTCCCAATTGGGGGTTTTGGAAATGGCTACGAGAATTAGTGGCGACATAAAAAGTAATTGGAACAGGTAGTAATATGTTGGTAAAGCACTTCAGGAGCAAGGCCATTGTGGGACACTGGTGCCCAAGAATGCCCACGGATTTCCATGAGCATGTTATGACAAGTATTATGTCCTTGAGGTAGGTATATGCCTTAGTTTTTGGATCTTCTGACGCGAGGAAACATTACCAAGGGATGGATCACCCAGGATAGGTGATGATGGGGAACTTGGAAGGTGAATGAATGAATGAATGAATGAAAGGGGGTGGCCAAATTTCCCAAGGGACTGTGTAGCAAAGAAGGGAAGGTCGGGATGGATTTGTTTTAGTCATTATCATTTCTAGATGTAATCAGATGCACATTGGGAGTGTGCGCTGAACAATGATCCATTAACTGTTCATTGAGAGGACAAGTGGTGCAGGATTGTAGTGTTGGACATCAAATGTGCTTTTGAATTTGGCAGTGGATTCTGTACTCAGGAAGGAGGTGAATCTTGGTATTACTTTGAGGGTGTAGGTGTGAGCCTCTAGACTCCCTTATTGTGGATGCATGCATTGTATCCTTTTATTTTCTAGTTGAGAAAATGTGCATATGTGTATGTGTGTATATTATTGTAAATAATGTATCGAGATGGATTTATAAAGCTCCATAGACAATATGGTTATTTGTTGGTTGAAGAAAATGTGCATCAATGTATATGTGATTGTTATTGTAAATACCATAATGAGTTGTGTTATAAAGCTCTAATAAGTGATACGTTGGTTTGATTTTGAGCAAGTTATTCATTGTAAATACTGCAATGAGCTAAGTTATAAAGCTCCATGGGCAGTATGTTTTACTTTTCAGCTGTCTTTCTTTTTATAGGTGTCATTGAACACCAAGGACATTGTTCCCCTAAGGGGGAGGGTTCTGTTGTTGGAACTAGGATCATTACTGGGGGGGGGGAAGGGGTGAACCAGTAGTGATAACAATTACAAAAATTTACCATTATTTGTCCAATATATTAATTCATTCATTTATTAATACGTAAGCATTAGATCTGAAACATACAACTTCAAATAGATCTTCACATGAGAGCCATAATAATATGAAATAAGTATGAAAAATGAAACACAATCATTACATGACATAGGGAAACAGGATCTCTTGTGGAAAACCCCCTACTAAGGAAAAAACCACCCTTGTTGTTGTTGCGCTTCCCAATATATATTATTAGATATCAAGAAAATCATTACATAAAGAGTACAATATGGAAAATATTTTAAAGGAACTATGATTTCCATCTCATGACTTTACAAACTATTATCTGATCAACAAGCCTTACCCAACCACCATTAGACTCACGACTCTATAGACTCTATCCTGATCAATAAGCCTTTCCCAACCACCATTGGATTCATGCCTCTACATAATCTATCTGATTTACAAGCCTTTCCCAACCTCCATTGTACTTATGACTATATTTGTTCTCAATCCTTGTATTGCTGGAGCTCCCACCCCAATTCTCAATGTGATTCACCTTTCATATATTTTCAAACTCGAACACTAGAGCCGCTCAACATGAACATCAAGAAAATAATATCAACATAGCTCAACATATCAATCACTGAATCAATCTCAAACCATACTCCTCTCTCACATTCATACACCATTCTCAATTCACATAGCCTCAATACATTTTCTACAAACAAATAGATTCAAAAACTCAATAATACAATACATAACAATGATATGAAAAGCATGTGACACTAGTGCAACCAATCTATCACAATCATATGAATTGAAACAACAATTATGCCCCTACATTCACAAATTAATTAGGAAAACAATTGTAGCTTTGTCACATAAGCATAGTTTTCAGCCCTGCAAAATTTTGTCTTCGCTACAACTATACCTCCATGCACATTCTTCTTCAACCAAATCACGCTTCTCACTAATGGCCCTCCAAAACACTATAATACATTTCTCACCCAAGAGAACCAACCAAATGAGCAACCTTTCTCCACATATTTGTAGATTCTTAAGATGATTAAATGAATAAATTCCAATCATGTAGTGGAGCTTTGTTCATATGATGAAAGTGCTTTAGTTCATTGATTATTGACTCAAACAAGCCACTACCTTCATTTACTAATGAATATTATCTTGTAAACATCATATAGAAGCACAACTAACTTTTTTTGACCTTTACATGAAGAGTCTCGAACAATACATATCAGAAAAGAAATTCAACACATGATGAGTGCAAGGAATGCAGAGGAATTATAGTGAAAATTCCTCAGTAGCACTCATAGCACTGAGTAATTTTGACTAGAATCCATAACCGCTCCCTTGAGCATGTCTTTCTAATGACTAGAGCCTAAAACTGCTCCCTTGACCCATCATGCATTTGAATATGGCTAAGGAAGGTCAAACATCAGCCAACTCAGCTTAGAACTTGACCAAAATTCTTCTAGACCTTAATCAACATTAGATAGACCTCTAGAAACCACTGTAGTCTCTGCAACATTCCATTAATCCACTGTAGAAACTCCATCATCATAACAAGTCAAACTAGGTTCACTTGGATGTCATCCATCAACTACACTAACTCTCAAGCCATTAAACTTCACGACAACAACTCCAATAGCTGGAACCATCAATGATAGACCTTACAATTAATCAAACAAGCTGAAAACCATCCATATATGCACCTAGTACAATAGACATGTGTTTACGGTTTCCAATACTGTCTACTAGGTGTAGAAAATCCATACCATCCATATACACAACTAATACCATAGACATGACTTGGCCATCACTAATACTGTCAACTAGGTGTAATAACTCGATATCCTGCCAATGCATGCACACACAAGCCAACAACCTGCACTAACAACTGCAACCATCAAGATAAAGTCTGCAACCAATGCATGATCCAAGTACCATCTCACTAGAATGTGCATAATCACATACAACCAGGTTGATATCAATGCCAACCATCACCAATGCATCCTCCAACACCATGCTACTAGGTTGACATCAATGTTAACCAAACAACTAATAACAACATCAATGCCAACAATATCCCTCTTTAGCATTGATGTCGACCCCGGCTAGTCAACCAAAGAAACCTCATTCACTCCCCCTTTGAAATCAATGGAAAAGGTTTGAGCTCATCCAAGAAAGCATAGTCGAAATAGGCACTATAGCCTCTTGACACTAATTGTGCCTTTAATAAGCAACAACAACAATAATAATCCACATAGTGTGAGTAGTAGCAGACAATGACTAGTAAACATAGCATCACATCATATATATCAACAAAATCTAATCACAATGCATCAACAACCAACAACACTCATCATGGCAATAGGACATCCCACAATAGCAGTAATGACTCTCTCTCTCCCCTAAAACAACAACAACAACAATATCAAGGCCCAAATAGTAGCAATAAACTGTGTCTCTCAGCAACAACAACATTTCATAAGAAACAACAACAAAAATAATCAACAAATCCATGATCACCACTCTCAATTAGCAACAGTAGCATACAAATCAACAACAACGAGCAACAACAACAAATACCTGAGTAGCAGTAGCATAACATAACCATCAAAAACATCTAATGTGAGCAAAAATACATCATAAGTAGCAACATCACTCATCTCAACAACATAAACTACATTAACCTCACTCTCATCCAAACCAATGAAGACATGAGCATCAACATGAGCATCATCTCTACATCAAAATCACCACCACCAATAGCAAAAAAACTAATCACCATCATAAAACAAGACTACACTACATCCATAACATAGTGTAGATAATGGAAACAACATCCTCCCATGTAGCAGCATATCATCACTGGAAATAATAGTACCAAGGCGTATGATGACCATCATCAACAATACAATGTGATAAGAAACACATAATTCCCTCCATGTGACAAGTAGGAGGCTAATCCAAAAGAAAGAAGGACTATGACTCACAAATATTGCAATGAAAGTACATGGCTTCATAAGCCTACTACATGGCTACAAAAATGATAGACTATGACAATTCTTCATCAAAACTGAAAGATGACTCCTCACATGTACATGAACATCACTCATATGAATCTATCGATGATACATGTTGTTACATGACTACAAAGTAATTATGAAATTCCACACATGATTGCAAAACATAACATATACTAGCTGATATAAGGCTGAAATAAATCTCATGATGCTCTCTGTCAAGATAATCCTGACTCATGACGATACATACAATCCATTTCATGGATCATTCAGTCAATAGAATGAAGATAAGAAATGGCAATACAAGGCTTTGATCCATGATCAAAATGAAAAATTGCATGCCAAAAGAGCATGCATAACTATTTCCAAATATTTTCCAGAGCATGTTTTGAACTAGTAATCTACATCACCAATAGTTAGTAGCTCCAATAACACAAGCCTCCATGAATGAACTATAGCAGCAATGATCCATCAATATGTATAAATAAGTAGAAAAATACTATAGCCATCGATATGAATCAATCAAAACTATAACCTCTAGTTGAATATAATCAAGCAACTATCATATCACAACATGTATATGCCATCAACACAACCTTGCTTTCTCCAACACCAGCAAAACACATACATCGCGAGCAATAATTTGATCTGAAGACAATAATGTAGCAACAACATATGCAAGTAATCCTCAAACATAATCAGCAATAGTAGTCATGCAACTATGCTTTTGTAGCAAAAACTCTAGGGATAATATGGCCATAAAAAAAACAAGAAATATGCAATACAAAGTTCATCTATGCTCTCTTGATATCATATGTGCACCAACATGCATCCTCATCATCATCAACAAATATATGTGATAGTATTCTAGGAGAGACCCTCATGACAATATGATATGAAAATAGGTTGCATGACCTCATGATAATGCAATGTAAGACATATGACTCATATGAAAACACATGCAATGGACTCTCAACCATGCTACAATTGTATTGAATGATGTAACAACTTTCTTCTATCAACTCACAAAAATTGACCAACAATTTCCTAGTTCACATGCATGAATCAATGATGCTTCCTCATGTGAAAAATGATTCTCTACTGAAGTACAAGAGTTAGGGTTTCAATGAGAGAACATCATTCTCACAAACTATCACCAACTTTCCAAGAAAAAGACATAGCATCCTTCATGGCATAAGTGTTATACATGAAAATCATAAAGCAATATCAAACTCCCCCTAAGCATATGCCATCTTTCCATCAACAATTGTTGCTTGCTGCATGAAATTATATTAGTGTGCATAATATAGAAAAATAATTTCCTCAAAACATGGCTACAACTATCGACAATCATGAGTCAAAAGAATAAAATGATATATAATGCATCAACCTTGTAGAACTCCCCCTAAACTCATGCATTCTCCTTCTATGCCTCATAATGATCTTGTGGACCTGAAATGAATAGATGTGTGAGGCTATAATTTCATCCTTCTAATCACATGAACTTATCAAGTTTGGCTTCTCTTGAGGCCATCTCCTATTATGTAGAAGATAAATATCTACTCCCCCTGAATAGAATATCCTTCTTCAAATCAAAACATTCTTCCTTGATGTCCATTGAAGAGCTAGTTAAAAAACTCATCCTCTCTCCTCCATATCTCCTTTGTATTCAATGGTGGGCTTGCTCTTTTTGTTGACTTGGTCTTTTCACATCTATAAGCTACAACTATGTGGCCATACTTTCCACACTTGAAACAATAGTTATCAAACAAATTTTATTTTCTTGCAGAAAAATTACATTCTCTAGCACAGTGACCATAATGATAGTAAGAAAAACAATACCCATGAAATAAATTTTGATATCTTGAGCTTTGATTTGTTGGACGATGAACACTTGGCTACTTCCTCGTCTTCATGAATTGTTGAATGTTATGATTATGATATTCTTTCCTTTGCTTCTACTGATAAACACTTTTCTTATTTGGCTTTTTTTTATGATGTTGCTTCCTAAACCCTTGGTTGACTTGGAATGGAGAACATGTGATGGTGTGCTTAGTATTTTCTTCTACATAATTTTCCTCCACTTTCACCTTTTCTTTCACAAGGCATGATTCTTCTTCAAATCCCAAACCAGTTTTAATAAGTGGAGATCTTTGACTTATGAGGATTTCATCCAAAATTTTGGTGCTTTTCTCCAGCTTTTGATATTGAGATAGCTGATTATTTTCCTTTTCAATCTTACATATCAAAGAGGCTATTTCCTTTTATAGACTTACACAATAGGCTTCTCGGTCTTGCATCTTATTTGACAAATTATCATTCATCTTGATGACTTCCTCATGTTGTATTTTCAGATCAATGATTTGCATGTTATATCTCTCATGACCACTCTCACTACCTTCTTGAGATAAAATTAATTTTTCTACTGCTCTGAATGTGGAATCCTTTTCATCATTCTCTTTCTCTTCAAGAATGCAATGGGATTTTTCAATAATTTCATAATCTTGAAACCTTTCTCTTCCATATAAATTGTGGAGCTTGTCCATAATTTATTTTATAGTCTTGTAGTGTCTCAATTTTGGTACATCATGATTTGGAAATCCATTCAAAATAATCTTTTTGGTTTTCTCATTAAACTCATCCTATGTACCATATCCAATTGAGAGAAAACTATTTACATCTAAGGTTAAAAGATATGCTTCAAATTTTATCTTCCAAAGAATGTAATCAAGTCCATGTAAAAAAGGAACTCCATCAGCTAAAAATCCTTCCTGGCTACCCATGATGTACCTTCCAGTAGTGAAGCTACACTTGAAGGAACCATGCTCTGATACCAATTGTTGGAACCAAGATCACTACTAGGGGGAGGGGTGAATCAATAGTCATAACTATTACACAATTTTACCATTCTTTCTCTGATATACTAATTCATTCATTTATTAACACATAAGAATTAGATATGAAACATTCAACTTCAACTTGATCAACACACGAGAGACATAATAATAGAAATAAACATGCATAAGGAAACACAATCATCACATCACACAGAGACATAGGATCTTTGGTGGAAAAACCCCTACCGGGGAAAAGCCACCCTTATTGTTGCTACGTTGCTCAATATATATTGAAAGGAACTATGATCTCCATCTCATGACTCTACAGACTTCTATTTTATCAACAAGCCTTGCCCAATTAACATTGAGCTCACGATTCTACAAACTCTATCTAATCAGCAAGCCTTGTCCAACCACCATTAGAGTCACATATCTTTGGACTCTATTTGATTTACAAGCCTTGCCCAACCTCCATTAGACTTATGAAGAAATTTTTTCTCAATCCTTGTATTGTCAGAGCTCCCACCCTAATTCTCTATGCGATTCACCTTTCATACATTTTCAAACTAGAACAATAGAGCTACTCAACATGAATATCACAATAGAAATATCATCATAGGTCAAAATATAAATCACTGAATCAATCTCAATCCATACTTCTCTTTCACATTCATACACCATTCCCAATTCACATATCCTCAATACCTTTTCTACAAACAAACTAGATGCAAAAACTCAATAATGAAATACATAACATCCATATGAAAAATGTGTGACACTACTGCAACCAATCTATCACAATCATATGAACTCAAACAATAATGTTTTCCCTCCTATCACAAATGAATTAGCAAAACCATTGTAGCTCTGTCACATAAATATAGTCTCCAACCCTGCATACTTCTGTCTCTGCTACAACTATACCTCCATGCACATTTTGCTTCAACGAAATCACACTCCTTACCAATGGCTCTTCAAAACACTATAACGCATTTCTCTCTCAAGAGAACCAACCAAATGAACAACCTTTCTCCACATTTTTGTAGATTATAAAGATGATTAAATCAATTAATTCCAATCCTGTAGTGGACCTCTGTTCATATGCTAAACGTGCTTTGGTTCATTGCTTCTTAACTCAATCAATCCACTAAGTTCATTTACTATTTATATTCTCTTTTAACCATTATCTAGAAGCAAAATTACGTTTTTTGGACATTTACATGAAAAGTACCAAACAAGACATGTCAAAAAAAAATTAAACAACTGATGAGTGCGAGGAATGTAGAGGAATTCTAGTGAAAATGCCTTCGTCATACTCACAACAATGAGTAATTTGAACTAGAAGCCATAACTACTACCTTGAGCCTGTCCTATCAACAATTGGAGTCTAAAACCACTCCCTTGACCCATCATGCATGTGACTATGGCTAAGGAAGGTAAAACATCAATCAAGTCAACTAAGAACTTGTTGGGTCCCTATAATACTAGTGATTACCCCATTACTATTGTAGTTGTACCCCTTATTAATATTGTTGTGCCCCTATTGCCCCCATATTGTTATTACTGT
>APFE031718246.1:39898-85637 GCA_000404065.3 Pinus taeda | reverse complement strand
TTTTCATCAAATTTTCTATGGAAGGAAAGGAAGTTGAATTAAGGGGTATTGTAGGGAAACCAAGAAAGATAATCAGCTCTAATGGTATGACAAACCTTCTAAAAAAGGAACAAAGAGGTGTAATTGTACAATTATGTTCGCTAGATGTTTCCACATCGGAATCATCTATTTCTCCAGATCTCCAAAAAGTCCTGGATAATCATTCCAAGGTATTTGAGACTCCTAAAGTTCTCCCAGCTATGCGTGATCATGATCATGCTATTCATCTAATTCCAGGAAGTGTTCCTCCAAACATCAGGCCGTACAGATATCCCTATGTCCAAAAGAGTGAAATTGAACGTATGGTTTCAGAAATGCTAGAGGCTTCTTATAGAGCTTGATCAACATCAGATAAACATTAGGAAACCACTGTAGCCTCTGCAACATTCCATCAATATATTGTAGCAACTCCATCATCATCACAAGTAAAACCAGGTTGTCTTGGATGCCATTCATCAACTCCACTAACTCTCAAACCATCAAACTTCACCACAACTACTTTAACATCTACAACCACCAATGATAGACCCTGCAACTAATCATACAAGGTGAAAATCATCCATATACACAACTGGTACCATAGAAATGACTTGATAGTCTCCAATACTATCAATTAGTTGTAGCAACTCCATATCTTGCCAAGGCATCCACACACAAGCCAAAAAGTTGCACTAACAACTGCAACCATCAAGCTAAGGTTTGCAACCAATACACAATCCAAGTACCATCTCACTAGCATGTGCATAATCACATACAAACAGGTTGGCATCAATGCCAACCATCACCAAAGCATCCCCCAACACCATGCTACTAGGTTAACATCAATGCCAACCAAAACACTCATCTCAACATCAATTCCAAGAATATCCTACTTTGGCATTGACGTCAACCCTAGTTGGGTCAGCCAAAGCAACCTCATTCACTCCCCCTTTGAAATCAATGGCAAAGGTTTGAGCTCATCCAAGAAAGCATAGCTGAAATAGACACTACTCCCCCTAGACAATAGTTGTGTCTTTAACAAGTAGAAACAACCATAATCATCCACATAGTGTGAGTAGTAATAGATTATGACCAACAAACATAGCATCACATCATGTATATCAACACAATCTAATCATAATGAATCAACAATCAATAACACTCCTCATGGAAGCATGACATCACACAATAGCAATAATGGATCTCTCTCTCTCTTGAAACAACAACAACAATATCAAGGCCCAAATAACAACAATAAACTATGGCTCTCAGCAACAACAACATTTCTTAAGTAGCAACAACAAAAATAGTTAACAACTCCATGATCACCACCCTTAATTAGTAACAAAAACATACAACTCAACAACAACATTGGCAACAAAAACAAATACCTGAGTAGCAACAACATAACATAACCATCAACAACATCTAATGTGAGAAAAAACACATCATAAGAAGCAATAGCAACAACATCACTCATCTCAGCAACACCAACTACATCAACCTCACTCTCATCTAAACCAATGACAACATGAGCATCATCTCACATCAACATCACCAGAAGAAACAAAAAAACAACTAATCACCATCATAAAACAATACTGCACTACATCCATAACATAGTGTAGATAATGGCAACAATATCCTCCCATGCAACATCATATCATAACCAACAACAATAGCAATAAGGCATATGATGACCATCATCAACAATACAGTTTGAGCAGTAACACATAATTTCTTCTATGTGATAAGTAGGAGGCAAATCCAAAAGAACCAAGGACTATTACTCAGAAATATTGCAATGAAAGTACATGGATTCATAATCCTACTACATGGCTACAAAAATGATAGACTATGACAATTTTTAATCAAAACTGAAATATGACTCCTCACATGTACATCAACATCACTCATATGACTCTATCAATGATACATGTTGTTACATGACTACAAAATAAATTTGAAAGCCCACACATGACTGCAAAACATACCATATACCAGCTGATATAAGGATGAAATAAATCTCATGATTCTCTCTCTCAAGATAACCTTGACTCATGACGATACATGCAATCCATTTCATACTCAATCAACAAAATGAAGATAATAAATGACAATACAAGGCTTTGATCGGTGATCAAAATGAATAACTGCATGCCAAAAAAGAGTGTGCACAACTCTTTCTAAATATTTTCTAGAGCATGTCCTAAACTAGTAATATGTAACACCAACAGTTAGCAGCTCCAACAACACAAGCCTCTATGAATGAACTATAGTAGAAATGATCCATTAATATGTTGCAATAAGTAGAAAAACACTATAGCCATCCATATGAATCAATCAAGGAACTATCATGTAACACAACATGTATATGCCATCAACACAACCTTGCTTTAACAAGAACCAACAACACACATGCATCATGAGCAACAATATGATATGAAGACAATAATGCAGCAAAAACATATGAAAGTAATCCTCAGACACAATCAACAATATTAGCCATGCAACCATGCTTTTGTAGCACAACCTCTAGGGTTAAGATGCCCATCAACAAAACAAGAAATATTCAAGATAAATTTCACCCATGTTCTCTTCATATCATTTGTGCACCAAAAAGCACAACCCTCATCATCATCAACAAACATATGTGATATTCTTCGAGGAGATATCCTCATGACAATATGATATGAAAATAGGTTGCATGACCTCATGATAATGCAATGTCATACATATGAGTCATGTGAATACACATGAAATGGACTCTCAACCATGCTACAATTATACTTAATGATGTAACAAATTTCTTCAATCAAGTAACAAAAATCGACCAACAATTTCCTAATTCACATACGATGAATCAATGACCCTTCCTCATGTGAAAAATGACTCTCTAATGGCAAGAGTGATGGTTTCAATTAGAGAACATAATTCTTGCAAACTATCACCAAATTTCTACGAAAAATACATAGCATCCTTCATGGCATAGTGTTATACATGCAAATCATAAATCGATATCAAACTCCCCCTAAGCATGTCATATTTCCCTCAACAACTATTTCTTGCTACATGAAACTATTTTAGTGTGCATAATATAGAAAAATAATCTCCTCAAAACATGGCTACAACTATCAACAATCATGAGTCAAAATAATAAAATGATATATAAGCATCAACCTTGTAGAACTCCCACTGAGCTCATCCACTCTCCTTCTATGCCTCAAAATGATTTTGTGGAATTGAAATGAATAAATGCATGAGGCTGAGATTTCATCCTCCTAATCACATCCACCTATCAAGTTTGGCTTCTCTTGAAGCCATCTCGTATTGTGCATAAGATAAATATCTACTCCCCCTGAGTAGAGTGTCCTTCAAACCAGAACATTCTTCCTTGATGTCCTTTGAAGAGCTTGTTATTTGCAAGCTACAACTATGTGGCCATAATTTTCCACACTTGAAACAATAGTTATCGAACAAATTTTGTTTTCATGCAAAAAATTTACATACTCTAGCATGGTGACCATAATGATTGCAAGAAAATAAATACCCATGAAATAAATTTTGATACCTTGAGATTTGATTTGTTGGATGACGAACACATGGTTGATTTCTTGTCTTCATGAACTGCTACATGTTGTGATTATTATCTTCTTTCCTTTACTTTTGATGATAAACTATTTTCTTCTTTGGATTATTTTGATGATGTTTCTTCCTAAACCCTTGATTGACTTGGGATCGATAACATGGGATGGTGTGCTTATTATTTTCTTCTACATGGTTTTTGTCCACTTTCTCCTTTTCTTTCACAAGGCATGAGTCTTCTTCAAAGCCCAAATCAATTTTAATAAGTGGATATATTTTACTCATGAGGATTTCATCCAAATTTTTGGTGCTTTTCTCCAACTTTTGATACTGAGATAGATGATTATTTTCATTTTCAAGCTCACATCTCAAAGAGGCTATTTCCTTTTCTAGACTTGCACAATAGGCTTCCTGGTCTTGCAGCTAATTTGACAAATTCTCATTCTTCTAGATGACTTCCTTCTGTTGTATTTTCAAATCAATGATTTTCATGTTATTGTTGTCATGGCTACTCTCACTATCTTCTTGAGATAAAATTGGATTTTCTATTGCTATGAATGTGGAATCATTTTCATCATTCTCTTTTCTTCAAGAATGAAATGAGAGTTTTCAATAATTTCATAATCTTGAAAGCTTTCTCTTCCATACAAACTATGGAGCTTTTCCATAATCTCTTTTGAAGTCTTGCAATGTCTCAATTTTGCTACATCATGATTTGACAATCCTTTCAAATAATCTTCTTGGCTTCCTCATTAAACTCATCATGTGTACCATATCCAATTGAGAGAAAAATATTCACATCTAAGGTTAAAAGATATAATTCAAATTTTGCCTTCCAAATCATGTAATCATAACCATGTAGCAAAGGAACTCCATCGACTGCAAATCCTTCTTGGTTACCCATGATCTACCTTCTAGTGGTGAAGTTGCACTAGAAGGAACCATGCTCTGATACCAATTGTTGGAACCAAGATCACTACTGAGGGGGGGTTGGTTGGGGTGAATCAGTAGTGAGAATGATTACACGATTTTACCATTCTTTCTCCAATACATTAATTCATTCATTTTCTTAACGCGTAAGCATTAGATATGAAACATACATCTTTAAATAGATCAACACATGAGAGCCAAAATCATAAGAAATAAACATTCACAATTAAACACAATCATCACATCACATAGGGACATAAGATCTCTGGTGGAAAACCACCCTGTTGAGGAAAAAAAACACCCTTTTTGCAGCTGCACTCCTCAATATATATTATTATCTGTCAAGAAAATCATTACATAGAGAGTACAATATAGAAAATATCTGAAAGGAACTTTGATCTCCATCTCATGACTCTATATACTCCTATCTGATTAACAATCCTTGCCCAACACCATTGAACTCACGAATCTACATATTCTATTTGATCGACAAGCCTTGTTTAGACATCATTGGATTCACAAATCTACAGACTCAGCGTGATTTACAATCCTTGTCGAACCTCCATTAGACTTATGAAGAAATTTATTCAAAATCCTTTTCTTGGCAGAGCTCCCAACCCAATTCTCTATTTGGTTCACCTTTCATACCTTTTCAAATGAAAACACTAGAGCTTATTAACATGAACATCGCAATAGTAATATCATCATATCTCAAAATATCAATCAATGGATCTATCTTAAACCATACTCCTCTCTCACATTCATACACCATTCTCAATTCACATAGCCTCAATACATTTCTGCAAACAAACTAGATGCAGAAACTCAACAATGCAATACATAACAGACATATGAAAAAAATGTGACACTACTACAACCAATCTATCAGAATCACATGAAATCAAACAATATTTTTCCCCTGCAATGACAAATGCATTAGCAAAACCATTGTAGCTTTGTCACATAAACATAGCCTTTATCCCTGCATACTTCTGTATCTTCTACAGCTATACCGCCATGCACATTATGCTTCAACCAGATCATATTCCTCACTAATGGCTCTCCAAAACACTATAACACATTTATCACTCAAGAGAACCAACCAAATGAGAAGCATTTCTCCACATATTTGTAGATTCTAAATATGATTAAATCAATTAATTCCAATCCTGTAGTGGAGCTCTGTTTATATGATGAAAGTACTTCGATTCTTTTCTTCCTGAGTCAATCAAGCCATTAAATTAATTTAGTACTGAATATTCTCTTTTAACCATCATTTAGAAGCACAATTAACTTTTTCCAACCTTTACATGAAGAGTCCTAAACAAGACATGTCAAAAAAATAATTAAACACTATGAGCGCGAGGAATGGATAGGAATTATAGTGAAAAATCCTTAGTTACAATCACATCAATTAGTAGTTTCAAATGGATGCAATAAACGATCCCTTGATCCTATCCTACCATGTGAATGGAGCCTAAAACCACTTCCTTTACCCATCATGCATGCGACTATGGATAAGGAAGGTCAAACATCAGTTGACTCGGCTTAGAACTTGACCAAACTTATTCCATAGTTGAATCAACATCAAATAGACCTTAGGAAACCATTATATCCTTGACAACATTACATCATTCCATTGTAGCAACTCCATTATCATCATAAGTCAAAATAGGTTGACTTGGATGCCATCCATCAGCTACACTAACTCTCAAGCCATCAAACTTCACCAGAACTACTCCAACATTTTCCAACCATCATTGATAAACCTTGCAATATATAATACAAGTTGAAAACCATCCATATACACATAATACCATAGACATTACTTGATAGTCTCTAATACTGTGAACTAGGTGTAGCAGCTCCATATCCTACTAAGGTATCCACACACAAGCCAACAACTTGCACTAACAACTACAACCATCAAGCTGAGATCTAAAACCAATGCAAAATCCAAGTACCATCTCACTAGCATGTGCATAATCACATACAACCAGGTTGACAGAAGTGCCAACCATCAGCAATGCATCCTACAATACCATGCTACTAAGTTGACATCAATGCCAACCAAACAACTCATCACAACATCAATGCCAACAATCTCCCCCTTTGGAATTGATGTCAACCCCAACTGGGTTAACCAAAGAAACCTCATTCACTATCCCTTTGACATCAATGGAAAAGAGTTGAGCCCATCCAAGAAAGCATAGCTGAAATAGAAACTACTCCCCTTGGACAATTGTTTTGACTTTAACAAGCAACAACAACCATAATCATCCACATAGTGTGGGTAGCAGCAAACCATTACCAACAAACATAACATCACATAATATATATCAATGAAATCTCATAATAATGCATCAACATATAACAACACTCCTCATGGCAGCATTACGTCACACAATAGAGGTAATGGCTCTCTCTCTCTCTCCTGAAGTAGAAAAAAAAGTATTAAGGCCCAAATAACATCAATAAAATTTATCTCTAAACCATAGCAACATATCATAAGAACATCAACAAAAACAATCAACAACTCCATGATCACCACTCTCAAACAGTAGCAACAACATACAACTTAACAACAACATGAGCAACAACAACAAATAACTGAGTAGCATCAACATAACATAACCATCAACAACATCTAATATGGGAAACAACATATCATAAGCAACAATACAAAAAACATCACTCATCTCAGCAACACCAACTACATCAACCTCACTCTCATCCAAACCAATGACAACATGAGCATCAACATGAGCATCATCTCTACATCAACATCTCCACTTTCTCCTTTTCTTTCACAAGGCATGATTCTTCTTCAAAGCCCAAACAAATTTTAATAAGTGGAGATCTTTGACTTATGAGGATTTCATCCAAAATTTTGATGTTTTTCTCCAAATTTTGGTATTGAGATAGCTGATTATTTTCATTTTCACGCTCACATATCAAAGAGGTTATTTCCTTTTCTAGACTTTCACAACAGGCTTCCCGATCTTTCAGCTGACTTGAAAAATTCTCATTCTTCTTGATGACTTCCTCACGCTGTATATTTAGATGAATTTTTCACGTTATTGCTCTCATGGCTACTCTCACTACCTTCCTGAAATAAAATTGGATTTTCTATTGCTATGAATGTGGAATCCTTTTCATCATTCTCTTTCTCTTCAAGAATGAAATGGGAATTTTTAACAATTTTAGAATCTTGAAACCTTTCTCTTCCATACAAACAATGGAGCTTGTCCATAATCTCTTTTGTAGTATTGTAGTGTCTTAGTTTTTCTACGTCATGATTTGGTAATCCCTTCAAAATAATCTTGGATTCCTCATTAAACTCATCATGTGTACCATATTCAATTGAGAGAAAATTATTCACAACTAAGGTTAAAATATATGCTTCAAATTTTACCTTCCAAAGCATGTAATCAAATCCATGTAGTAAAGGAACTCCATTAGTTCCAAATCCTCCCTCGTTACCCATGATCTACCTTATAGCGATGAAGATGCACTAGAAGGAACTGTGCTTTGGTACCAATTTTGCAAACATGATCACTATTGGGGGGGGGTTTGAATCCGTAGTTATAATGATGACATAATTTTACCATTATTTCTCCAATATATTAATTCATTCATTTCTTAACACATAAGAATTATATTTGAAACATACAACTTCAACTAGATCAACACATGAGAACCATAATAATAAGAAATAAACATGCACAATGAAACACAATCATCACATTACATAGGGACACATGATCTTTGGTGGAAAAAACGACGCCGAGGAAACACCACCCTTGATATTGTTGCGCTTCTCAATATATATTATTATATGTCAAACAAATCATTACATAGAGAGTACAATATGGGAAATATATGAAAGGAACTATGATCTCCATGTCATGACTCTATAGACTCCTATTTGATCAACAAGCCTTTCCCAACCACTAATGGACTCACGACTCTACATACTCTATCTGATTAACAAGCCTTGCCCAACCACCATTGGATTCATGAATCTACAAAATCTATCTGATTTAGAAGCCTTTCCCAACCTCCATTTGACTTATAAAGAAATGTGTTCTCAATCCTTTTATTGTTGGAGCTCCCACCCCAATTCTCTATGTGGTTCACCTTTCATACATTTTAAAATTGGAACACTAGAGATGCTCAACATGAAAATTATAATAGCAATATCATCATAGCTTAAAATATCAATCACTGAATCAATCTCAAACCATAATCCTCTCTCACATTCATACGCCATTCTCAATTCACATAGCCTTAATACATTTTTTGCAAACAAACTAGATGAATAATTAAACAATGCAATACATAACAACCAAATGAAAAACATGTGACACTAATGCAACACTAATGTGACACTAATGCAATCAAGCCACTAACTTCATTTAGTAATGAATATTCTCTTTTAACCATCATCTAGAAGCACAATTACCTTTTTCCGAACTTTACATGAGGAGTCTCAAACAAGACATGTTGGAAAAATAATTAAACACTTGACGGGGACGAGGAATGTGGAGGAATTATAGTTAAAAATCCTCAGTCACACTCACAACACTGGGTAATTTTGACTGGAACCCATAACCACTCCCTTGATCCTATCCTTCCAGTGACTAGATATTAAAACCACTCCCTTAATCCATCATGCATGTGACTATGGCTAAGGAAGGTCAAACATCAGTCAACTCAGCTAAGAACTTGATCAAAATTGTTCCAAAGCTTGATCAACATCAGACAGACCCCAAGAAACCATTATAGCCTCTGCAAGATTCCATCAATCCATTGTAGCAACTCCATCATCATAAAAAGTCAAACTAGGTTGACTTGGATGCCATTCATCAGTTGCACTAACTCTCAAGCCATCAAACTTCACCACAGCTACTCCAACATATGCAACCATCAGTGATAGACCCTAAACCTGATCATACAAGCTGAAAAACATCCATATAGATACTTAGTGCCATAGATATGACTTGAAAATATCGAATATTGTGAACTAGCTATAGAAACTCCATATCCTACCAAGGCATACACACAAAAGCCAAAAACCTACACTAACAATTGCAACCATCAAGCTAAGGTTTGCAACCAATGAACAATCCAAGTACCATCTGACTAGGATGTGCATAATAACATACAACCAGGTTGACAATTCCAACCATAACCAATGCATCCTCCAACACCATGCTACTAGGTTGACATCAATGCTAACCAAACAACTCATCACAACATCAATGCCAACACTTGTAACAACCCCGGGTTAAAATATCATGTAATAAAAGTTAATAAAGGAAAAATAAGACCAAGGTCAAGGGACAGTTATTCCAAGCTAAATGTTGGGAAAAATATCCTAGTGGGAACCACTTGTTTTGTTTATGGGTAAGGAGAAATTGGCAAAGGAAATGGCAAAAGCTTTGAAAAGAAAAAAAGGCATTATTGGTATTTTATTTATGAAAATAAAGGAAAATAGGATAAAATGGAGGTGAAAGGTCACAGATTGCCCGTGAGGAGGAAATTGAAGTAAAATGAATGAAAATGAATAAATTAGTGGCATGAATGATAAAAAGACCTCAGAGCATCAATTGGTATCCTTTCTTAAGTTTAGTTTGGAATTAGCTTGAGAGAGGAGATAGCACCAAGAGGAGAAGGAACACAAGAAAGAAAAGGAAGGAAAAGAAATGACAAGGAATGACAAGAAAAGAAAAGGAAGGAAAAGGAAAGAAAGGATCAAGAAAGGAAAAGTTGGATTAAGAAACCTCAACATGAATACTTACAGGTAACAAGTTGCATGTATGGTTTCCTAAATAGTTTTGACATGCATGGTATGTCCATGTTGGTATGTCATTGGCATGGGTTTTGTTGGGTTGGAGAGTGGATTTTAGCCTTGCCTTTCCATTTTTGGATAGCCATGGTCCAATGAGATTTTTCTTGGCTTGAGCTTTAGATTTATAGAAGGTTTTGTATCTGAGTGAGGTGGTCTCAAGAAAATTTATAAAGGCCAAGGAATCCCTTAACCGTTAATGATGGGATACACGGTAAATCTTGAGGTTGGAGATGAGAAAATTCCTCAAAGTATTTAAGAAGAAATTATGAGATATCCAAGCTCGGTCGAGTTTTGTGATCTCGACATCGGTTTAGGTGAGTTTTTGGAACAGGTTCCACCAAGAGCAGTTTTGGTGCTAAAAGCCCATATTTTGGGACACTTTTGTAATAAACATGTAAAGTGTCTGCTTTTTGTGGTCGCAGAGTGCGAAGATGTCAAGTGTCATAAAGGGTTGTCTGCCCTTATTTTGTAAAGTATCAAGTTGGATGTAAATATCTACCCATGGTCCGCGGACCATGGGATTGTATAAAAAAGAGCTAAGTAAGTAAGCTCTAGGCAAGGAAGGAGAAGAAAAGAAGCATTGGAGTTTTGGTAGAGAAGTCTAAGTGTTTCAGGTCTTAGCATAGGTAGAGGCTTTGCAGTTGAGTGCACAGAGGCCTAGGGTGGAAGTCCGTAGCTGAGTGCGTGGACCCGTGTAGCTATGTGCATTGGGCAGATACAGTCTGTATTAAATTGGAAGATATCAATAAAGAGAAGTATTCTGCAATTACTGTGTATTTAGTCCCTATTAATGCATCTGATTATATTGCATTATGGGTTTAATTTACAATGTTTATTTGATGTGCGAATATATGCGATTGTATCAGTTAATTGAATGCAAGTAAGAATATCATTTTACATGATGTTAATTGTGATTGACTAGTAAGATAAGTAAAACACTTGAGATAACTTGTGAACCTATACAATACATTTCATAATTGTGCAAAAGTACTTGAACCACGGGTTAGGGCTGTGCAAAGGTCAATCATGCACCTTTGTGGAGGTACTGAAGCATGGAATAAAGGGTACACTGAGAGAGCCCTAAGGCTTAGCGACCTGTGAAAAATTAGGGGCATAGGGTATTAATCGACATCACGACCATCTCAGGGTGCGGAAACTTGGTTTTAGTATCCCCCCATACTGCTTCGGGTGATACTTCAATCCACACTCTACAAGCTAATACCGAAAGGGCCAGTAATGTAGGGATTTATTTGGCTGACTAGCACTGAACCTGGGTCATGGCCCACAAAGCCAACAAATGGTTCCATTGTCGCGACTAGAATCTGCATGAGAGATGTGCGATGTCGTATCACTAGAATCAAACTAAGAAAGAGATCGAAGATTGGTTGGATAGAAAGATCCACGAATTCACGGTGCAAGAGAAAAAAATATACGACAGATAAAGGAGTAGTGGCTAGAAAGGTACCTGTATACAGAAATCCACGAGATCTTTTTCTGTTCCTTTCCAATTGAGTTATATGAGTGGATCGTGAAGCTAGCGAATAGCCAAGGAAGGTGGAGGCTTGACGGTCCTATTGTCTAGAGCCCGAAGTTAGTATAGAGACTGGAAGCCTCTAGGGATAAGATCGCCTGTGCTGTAGATTATTGGCTCGATTGTATCATAGGAGGATCTGCGATTGAATTTGTGGTTGATACCTCAGTTAGTTACAGCGACGTGAAGTGGTGTTTTTTCAAAGATCCGCGAGGTAAGCACTTGAAGTCTTTAAACACTTGGATTAAGATGTTATTGTGTGAAAAACGGGTTATGTAGCTACCTTGATGTTCGAAGCTATGCGAAGTGGAAAGGATTACAAGAACAAAGTAAGAAAGGGTCTTGAATATAGCCCACTGATTTCACCTCCTTTGAGTGATAAAGAGGGAGTAGCGCAGGCTTCTCCATGAAGTGAAGTGAAGTTGATAAAACAAGGGTTCCTACTACTACCACATGCACCTACACAACCTCCACCTCCACCAACATTACTTGTGACTTTGCCCACACCACCAACACCTCCACCACAGTTCAAGATGGCAAATTTAGTGAAGCTACCATTGTTTAAGGGATTGGGAAATGAGGACCCATACCAGTTCTGGTTCGTCATAAAAGTTGTATGGGAAGTTTAGGGTGTCATACATGATCACATGAAGAAGGAAACATTGGTTAGTTATTTACAAGATTGCGAGCTAAATTGGTACATCAAGTACTCTAATGATACACCCAAATGCTTGGTTGGCAAAGACCCATACTACGCTGAATAAAGGGTTTAGTAGGCCTAAATCCAAGGCATAGTCAATTGTGGGGTTCAAGGAAATCACGATGAAACCAGGTGAGACACCTTGGAAATTGGATCAGAGATTGAAGTATAAAATTTATGAAGCTATTATGAACTTAACATATGGACAACACCACGAGTGGTTCTTGACTTTGCTCCTGCCTCACCTAAGGGTTGCACTGTCACAATAGAAGATTATGACTCAGGCAGAGGCCTTGGAGATTGCAATAATACTGCATGGAACACTGATGCAAGATTTGAATCTAGGGGTTCAACATATCCATGCACAGTTGCAAAATCTTTGCCTCGAAATGCAAAGTTTGAAGTAGGACAGAACAATTCGACTGGAGGTGCGTGAAGAGATATGGTACCTGAAATGTAAAGGTCAGGGGCATGACAAAGACCACTGCCCAGTCTTTACGAACCATATTGTAGGAGGAAGACAGATGCCTTTGAGGCCGGAAGCCCAAGCAGGACTGAGCGTGGGGCCTGTGTTGTGGTGTGTTATATGTCAAGTAGCAAGGAAACATATGACTGATAACTATCATTTACTACAAAAGTTTGTACAAACATTGCAACAATTGTTTTGCAACTTCTATTGGTCAGTAGGGCATGATGAGCGCAATTGTCGAAGTTATGAACTGATGATGGATAGAACACCTGCCTATAGAGTTTAGGCAGAAACATAGCCTCCTGACTAGAGCGCTGGGATGGCGCGAAAAAGATTTCAGGGATGTGGATGAGGCCAAGGTGGAGGAGGACCTGACAGAGGTCGGGGACAATTAATCTGTTACAATTGTGGAGGACTAGGACACTATTCCCATGAATGCACTAACCCAATGCATTTGTCGTGCAAATATTGTACTCAGTTTGATCATGAGATGGAGGACTGTCCTACACTGATAGCGAGGATACACAAAAAAGGGTTTCTACCACCACAGCTGACTCAAAACCTACAGATGATGAGGGTCGAGCCTCACAAAGAGGATCTGAACGTGAATATAGTGCTCCGAAGTGGAATTACAACGAGCTATGATAAGGAGAAATAGCTTGAAGATAGCACATGGGTTTGCAAATCTTCCATGAAGGAGGCTCAATTTGATTTGGACCGCACATGCAAAATGTTCATGGAAGCAAAGAATAGCTTCACTGAGGACTCTACCTCAGGGAACCGGAATAAACCGGTTTAGGAAATGGACCCTTCTTTCCTTACGACCTTTCTAGAGACTTGCATAAAGTTGTTGCACGATAGCAAGGTTGTGAAAGGGTTACAGGAACTTATAAATAGATGTGACAGAAACAATTCGGGTGAACCGCGCATGGTACAGAAGATTGGTAAGCATAAGGCAAGGACAGGGTGTGAGATGAGACTCACCATGCAGATAGGAGAATATGAAATGGATCAGGTTATTCTGGATCTGGGGTCAGAAGCGAATGTTTTTCGAAAGCATACTTGGGAGCGGATGAGGAGACCCATGCTACAGTGGTCTCCAATTTAGTTAAGGATGGAAAATTAGCAGAAGATCATCCCCATGGGATGGTTGCAGGGAGTAAATGTAGATATTGAGGGCGCAAGATCATTGGCTAATTTTGAAGTAATAGAAATTGTGGATGACAACAACCCCTACCCTGTGCTCCTTGGCATTGATTGGGCTACTGACGTGAATGGGGTAATCAACCTAAAGAAGCGAAAGACGATATTTGAAAAGAAATTGTTTCGCGTCATACTACCTCTAGGTTCCACAGAAGTATTGCGCTATACTGAATCAATCCGTGATTACGAAAGCAATGACGATTTGGACTGCATATATAAAATAATGGTGCGAGACCAAGATTGGGTGAATCTAACAGTGGATGTCTGAATTACATGGGATTGCGAGAGTTCCTGCAACTCAGACTCGGACGAAGAATTAGAGCGCTAGAAGAATCAACTACATGAGGTAACCATGCTGAGCTGTAACATAATGACCCAGTCACTGTGTTGTGTGTCATCATAGGTAAGAAATCTTACCACTTATGATGGCTTAAATGATGTGGATTTTTTTTTGGATGCATTTGAGAGGGAAGTACCAGAGAAGTAGCATTCTAGGCTTTGGACTAGGCACTGCACGCTACACTCGTGAGAGGGTGGGGTACGAATAGAGGTAGTTTTGACGATTGGCGTGAGTGTAGGAGGATGATGAAAACACGCTTTGGGAAGCCAAAGGTACAAATGACAGACACACATTACGTGAAGGACGATCCGCAATCAAACTTGGCCATATGGGCTAAGGCCTATGGAGCGAAGCCCCAACCTGAATGGGTGCACTTGTTTTGTCACACCTTGGATGTCATCCTGATGAACTGGTACTTGGAGACAGAGCTCTGCCATGTCACAGGTGAATGGGATTTTCTACATGAAGAATTCATAATGATGTTGAGCTTCGAAGATGGGTTTGACTGTATTGACGAAGCACGACAAGAAGTTAAAGTAGCGATCTTTAGGATATTGTAGGATCCTTTGGATCTAATTCAACTCGGTTGGACTACTGAGTTGAGCCATGCACTAGAATGCTATAATGTGGCTACTAAAGAAGAAGATGAGGACCCACAAAAGATTAATATCCCTAAAACCGAGGGTCAACGCGAGGTCGAGGGACCATAGATCGAGAATCTTGATATAACTGCGCCACTGAAAACAAAACAGGTGAATATTGGTATGGAGGCAGAGCCCAAATTTGCAAAGATTGTAGATTACTGGGATGGTGTTATGGTAGATAAGGTCACCGAATTGCTCCGTGAATACCAGGATTCGTTCCCTACCAAGTTTATGGAGTTAAAAGGGATAATAGGGGATCTGGGCATTATGAAGATCACGTTAAAACCTGATGTGAACCCAGTTAAGCAAAGACCTTACCATCTCAATCCGAAGTATAAGGAGAAGGTCCACTTAGAGTTAGATAAGATGCTCGTAGCAGGCATCATTGAGCTCGTAGAAGAATCTGATTGGGTGAGCCCAATGGTGGTACATGAAAAGAAACATGAGTATGAAATAAGGATATGTGTAGACCTCAGGAAGTTGAATGACCCTTGCATGCGTGATCCTTTCCCTACTCTGTTCACTGATGAGGTATTGGATAATGTAGGTGGCTAGGAAACATACACCTTCACTGATGGGTTTTTTGGGTACCATTAGATCAAAATCACGCCTGAAGATAGAAGCAATATGACCTTTGTGACTGAATGGGGATGTTTTCAATACACTGTAATGCCTTTCATATTAAAGAATGCACCTTTGATTTTTTCACACGTAGTCATTGCTGCATTCAAAGACTTCATTCATAAGTTTCTAGAGGTGTACTTTGATGAATGGATTGTGTTTGGGTTGGTAAAATGCCATGTGGCTAGTTTGCACTTAATGCTAGATCCTTGTCGAAGGTACTAGATTGCGCTCAATCTGAAGGAATGTATGTTTTTTGTTCCTTTTGGGACTCTGCTGGGTCATGTGGTTTGTAGACAGGGATTGATGGTAGATCTTGTGAAGATTGCAGTGATACTTAACTTGGACACACCGAGGAGTGTGAAATAGCTACGCGCAACCTTGGGACATATTGGGTACTATAGGAAGTTTATCAAGGGCTATGCCCAGATCACCGCACATATGGAAAAACTATTGAGAAAGGATGTCACGTTCTATTGGAATGAGGTATGTCAAAAAATCTTGGATTTTCTGAAAAGAAAAATGGTCACGCACCGATTTTAGTCTTCCCGGATTGGAAGAAGGAGTTTCATGTACATGTAGATGTGTCATTTATAGCACTAGGAGCAGTACTGACATAGGCCGGTGGAGGAGAATTGGACCATCCTATACCATTCGCAAGCAGGAGGTTATCCAATGTTGAGAAGAACTATTCCACCACTAATCGCGAAGGATTATCCATGGTATATGCACTCCAGAAGTTTAGACGCTATTTCCTAGGTGGACATTTTAAGATGTATATGGATCATTCTACATTGAAATACCTAGTCAATAAGCTTGTGTTGGGGGGGAGAATATATAGGTGGTTGTTATCGTTCCAGGAGTATGATTTTGAAGTTATTGTGAAGCTTGGACAGCTGAATGTAGGACCAAACCATCTATTGCACATCGAAATGGGGGAAGAACCCACTAATTTGAAGGAGGGATTGCTTGACACGCAACTCTTTGCAGTGCACGTCCCGGATGGTCACTTTGAAGACATCATACACTTCCTAATGATAGGAACTGCCCTGGAAGGCTACTCTATCCAGTAGAAAAAGGAGTTAGTGGTGCGTGTGACAGACTTATCTAGCATTGCCAGACATCTGTATAAAATGGGGCCTGATGAAGTACTATGACGATATGTACCAAAGTTTGAGAGAAGCAGTATCCTCACAAACACTCATGGGGGCGCCGCAGGAGGGCATTACGTAGGAAGGGTGACTGCATAGAAGATTCTACGTGCAGGATTGTGGTGGCCAACCCTCCATTAGGATTCAAAATCTTGCTGCAAGGCATGCGAAGTGCGTCAAAGGATTGGCAGACCATCGCAGAGAGATGAGTTTCCCCTAAACCCATATATGGCGTTACAACCTTTCAAGAAATGGGCAATAGATTTTGTGGGACCCATTCAGCCCCAAGGAAAGAAGACAAGAGCGTAGTACATTATCACCGCGATTGAGTATTTGACTTGATGGGCGGAGGCACAACCTGTGAAGGATTGTAAAGATGTGACCGCTGCGAAGTTTTTCTTTGAGTATGTACTAACATGATTTGGGTGTCCAAAGGTTTTGATGAGTGATTGCGGTACGCACTTTCTGAACGAAACGATCAGCGCAATGATGGAGGAATTTCAGTTGTATCACCAGAAAAGCATGCCTTATCACCCATAGGCTAATGGGATAGTGGAAGCATTCAATAAGGTACTGGAAAATGTGCTGACCAAGGTTTGCAATGCTCAACAAAGTGATTGGGACCTGTGCATACCCCCAGTACTATGGGCCTATCGAATGACATGCAAAAAGTTGACTGGGCAGACACTCTTTAGGCTTGTATATGGTGTTGAAGCAGTGCTGCCCATGGAATACATTGTGCCTAGTCTATGCATAGTGGCACTCACGGGTATGATGGATCACAGAGCCCTAGAAGAGAGGCCCATGTAGCTTGCTGAGCTTGAGGAAAAAATATTTCTAGCTAGATTTCACCAACAGGTCCAAAAGCAACGCGAAAAATCATGGCATGCTCGACACATTAAACTGTGCACCTTTAAGGTAAATGATCTGGTTTTGTTATATGACAACAAGTTTGATAAATTTCCAGGAAAATTCAGAATGAACTAGCTAGGGCCCTATGTCATTAAGGAGATTACCGATGGTGGAGTAGTTCAGTTGGTTAAATTGAACGGAGATCCCTTCCTAGGCAAGGTGAATGGTAGCTGATTGAAGCCATACACCGGTGATCTATCCAGGTGACTATATGAAGGTAGCATAGTCTTAGTGCTCCAAGTAGCTGAAAGGAGGCGCGAGACTATAAACTACACTGCTTGAGTTGGGGAACTGCTCGATTGGTGGATTGTGCGAAATGAGGCGATGTCACAGGGTTTGCGATAGCGAAAGGGAGCTGCATTACCCAGGAAAAACTGTGCAAGTCAGTTGAAAAGTGACTGTTAAAGTCATTGTTCATGATTTGATGATGAGAATGTAGCCAAATGGAGCAGGCCGCCAAAATTTAAGACAAAATTTATGGGTAATATCCTTGGAAATCTGCTGCCAATCCGACATTAATGAACCAAATGTGGGGGGACTAGTCGGATTTGAATTCAAAATGGCTTATAAATTACATGTGGAGGCCCAACGTAAAACACTTGGAATTTTGAAAATTGAGTTTGTGAGCTCTCATACGTGCATGATCTATGCATTCTTCAAAGAATTTCTTGACTACCCAGTGTTTGATTGATTTCCAGAGTCCAACCACAATTTCATCCATGATTTTATCCTAGGATCCAAAGCTATGGACACTAAAGTAGTGATAGCCGAGGGGGGTGTGCTAGAGGTTGTTATGGAGGTAGAAGGAGTTGCTCCAGAGGTTTTATAGGTACTATCTGAAGTCCCCAAGTCACCATAGATGCCTAGACCGAAGCATACCCGAAACAAAGAGAGTGCGAATGATAAGAAGGGAAAGCAGGCTGTGATATCAGTGCACACGTCGCCTAGAAGAAATACACAAAAGGACAAGCCCATCGCACAGGAAAAGGGGAAAACATTAACTTGGAGCCAAAGGAGAAATAAATTGAGGACATCCCGATGGATGATGAGGATTTGGGGGTGGAAGTGGAGGACGTTGAAGTCGAGGGTTTTGACCCTATCACTAAGTTGCCTGAATACACCCCTCTGTGCAAAGGAAAGATCAAGGTGCCAAAGGACATCGATGAAAGCAAGGTGATGAGCATAATCATTGGGTAATTATATGAGCCTTAATTCACCTCCTATATTAGTCAAAGCAACTTTTCTCACAACTTATTACATGTTTTTTATTATATTTTTCTTATGATATGAGTTAGAGTTGGATATTATTCCTAGTGGACTAATGTGCATTGAAGGTAGGATTGAAGGAGAAAATTAAGGAATTTTTGCAAATAATAAAGTTAAAACTTGAATGGGACAAGGGAGAGGGATTGTAGGAGGAAAATCCTCCCCATTTACTTATCCCCCATTCGAATATTCCTCCATCCATCACACTAGCTCAGAGTGCAAGCAACCAAGCCATGAGGATTAGAAGCCAGCCAAGCAAGTGAGAGAGAAAGAGCTAGTTCATCTCGAGTTCGGGAGCCAAGCCTCCCTGATTTTAAGGAAGTCGTTGGGGACTTCAGTTGTATAATTAGAGAGGCCTAGAGCATCATTAGGATTCAGACCTTTATTGTAAAAACTCTAAGCTATTTGCGAGCTGCAAACTTGTGAAAGTTCTATTTATGTAATTTGTTGTTTTGGTAATAAGAATGAGTTTTGTTTTGAGCCAGCACTAACTTAACTCAGAGGGATAAATCTATTGGGTTAGGGCCCAACCCTAGTAGCCAAGGCTCCTCTTTCTTGTATATGTATGTTTAGTGTAGTTTCATAGCTTCACTATTAATTTTCTTTTTAGATGCATTTCCATTACAAGTAGTGTAGATTAGATTGGTTGTTTATTAGTTTGCTTCCATTTGTGCCTTACATCAGTAGCAGGTTAGTAGGGATAAAAGCATCACCATAAGGTTGTCACTAGGTGTCTTGGCCTCACTTCTTCCCTCTGGGATCATGACTTGAGGAAGGGACCCTTAAGCAACCCCAAAAACACAAATTTCTAGTTCTTTTATGAGCTTTGGAGTTTGTTGTCTTTAAATTAGTATTTGGTTAGTTTTGCAAGGTAGGATTCCATTGTCATATTTTTCATGTTTGTTTATGTAGGTGCTTTAGGAGGATACTGAGACTTTACAGCCAGCAGCCACCTTCCACTCCATCCACCTTAACCATCCCTTGTTTTCACCATCACATTCACTAGTTTTCATCATTTTTCATAGAAATTCTTCCAAGCACATTGAGTGAATCCAACCATCTACTATCTTTGGTGTTTACTTATAAGTGATCCTAGACCTTCTCCCACTCCATTCCACCCATAAAACACCTTTCCCAAGCCTTCCATCACCTCCAACACCTCGCATTTTGCTCTCAGCTGTATCATGTAGGTTTACAGGGGATCCTATAGGTTTCTAGTACATCTTGTAGGTTTTCTTGAAATTGCTTGTTTTGAGGATGAATTGATTGAAAACCTCTATCAAGTTACCAAAATCCTCCCAAGGGACTTCCACACCATCCAAACATCTCATAACCCTTCCATCCATCCTCAACCATCATTAATTCACCCGCCACATCAATAGAAGCAATTAGTTTGCATACTTGATTTTGCATAAAAAGACAAAAAAGAAAAAACAGATTTAGTTCAATCTCTTTACTTGCACATTAGTGATGTTTGATGCTTCTTACTTCTATAAATGAGATAGTAGCATTTGGTTCATGTTGATTTATCATTTCTGCAAAGCATAGTTTCTTAGCAGTTAATTAGGAAATAGTGTGATTTAGCATTACATGTCGACCTTCTCCATTATTGCAATAGAGTAGCTCTCTCTTAGAGTAGATTTACCTTTCTTCCATCAAAGAATCAAGCTTCTTCTAACTCCATAGAAGTTTGGCTTGAAGCCCCAGTGGTCTCTCGCCATCTAAACAGTGACAGCAGGCAGAACCATCACTTTTACTTGTGTATACAACACTGTCACCCCAAAGTTTGTACGAACCCCAGGTTGATAAAGTAAAGATGGTAGCCTAGGAGTTGCAGCATCCTTGCTGCAATACTGGTGCTCATCACTTTTTGGCGCCGTTTCCAAGGAGGTGTCTGAGTAAAATGTGATTGCTGCTTTCTTTCCTTCTATTTCTTGTCTTCAATATTCTTCCATTAGTTTATTTTTGTAAAAGTAGTCTAGTAGTTTCCTTTCTTCCATTTTGTATTTTCTTCTTTCCTTTCCATTTTTCAAGCAATATTTCAATCCAACAAGTATCTTTTTCATTCCGTCAGTAATTTTCATTCAATCAACAATTTCAATTCTGGAAATTACTTTCCAAGTTTGAAAAAAAATACAAAACCAAACCAAAAACATTTTCTTTCATGCCTCGTAGGAATAGGGACATCTTAGGGAAATTTTTGCCAAATACCCCCACTGCATCAAACCGCCAACCTTCCCTCTTCTTCGATGGTTGTGAACTGGAGGAGCCCTTAGGTGAGAAACCTGACATATTTGAAGAACCTATAGGGGAAGAAGAAGAAGAAAAACCCATTCTTACTAAACAAATGGCTGAAAACAAGAAATGATAGAGAGAATAGAGAGAGAGTTAAGGGTTCCTTCCCCCTTAGGGAAACCAATGGGGACACTAAGATGAAAAATATAAGCCCCTTTTCCCTACCTCATTTCCATGGCCTGACCACAGAGGACCCCAACACTTTCCTATTTGAGTTTGTTGTTATATTCCAAACCTATGACTATACATATGATTAGCATAAGTTAAAACTATTTCCATCTACCCTCAAGGATGCAGCATTGCACTGGTTCATGGGTTGACCTGGGGATAGCATCATAGCTTGGGCTCAGATGCAACAAGCCTTTAAAAAAAATATCGGGACTACTGTCGGTCAAAGGATACTAAAGAGGAAATTTTTAGGATGACCATAGGCAATGATGAATCCCTAGAGGATTACGAAGAAAGATTCCAACTTAGTTACAAAAGGCCCAGGTGCACACTTGACCCTGAGTCACTAAAGTTGGTCCTACTTAAGGGAGTAAGGGAAGATCTTCTAGATACCCTACATTTGTTAGCAGGAGGAGATATCTACAAATTACGCTATGAGGATATCAAGACTGTCTTTAGAAACCATTCTAGGGCAGCTAGGAAAAAGGATAGGGGTAGTCAACCTACGGTAAGTACATCATCTTCCAACTCATCCATTAAGGGTGAAATTGGAAACATGCTTGAATATTTCAAAAATGAGATGTTGCAAACCATTGTCTTGAAAATGGATACCATGCACATTAAGAGGAATTAGGAGGAAGCAGAGAGAGGTTTGGCCATTTTTTGTTCTATATGCACCAGGAGGCATCCTAGGAATGAATGTCCATTGAATTATATTGAAATTTTCTCGGTCCATGAAGAAAACCATTCCACAGACAAGTGCCCTTATTTGCTTGGACTCAAAGTTGTATATCAAGGAGATGAAGGGGTCACTGAGTAGCTCTGCTATATAAACCAAAGGAGAGCTCATGGGCCTAGACCATACTAGTAGGGCATGCAAGGGTCATCCCATGCATATTACAACCCCAACCAAACCACAACCATGCCTTCTTGGGGAGCCCCTACTCATCCTTCCTGGTCTACACCCCCTCCTTGGTCCTTTGCATCTTAGTATCACTCCCAACCAGCCAGCCAATCATTTCAACCTTATCCTCTACCACAACCTCAATGGAATGCACTGCCCGAGGGGTGGAGGCCCCAATACAACAATGATCCAGCTATATTACCTCCACCACCTACCCAACCACAACTGCTACACTCTGCTCCACCCAAGAAACCCCATATGTTTGCCTAGCCAAATCCAAACCCAAACAACAGGAAGGCTCAGTAAGTATACAATGGAGAGACATCATATCCAGCTTATGCTTGGAAATCCAGGAGATTAACCAACCTCAAACTCCACGTAGGGAGGTTGAGGAAGAAAGAGAGGAAATAAATCTTAAAGTGAATCTACCCTTTCTTGAGAGATTAGCCCAACCACTCTAGCCTACCCCAGAAGAAACTGAACTTCTGGGAGAATTGAAAAATCTATGTGTAAATATTCCACTTCTCCAAGTGACAAAAGAAGTTCCTATTTACAATAAGTTGATTAAGGAGAAGTGCTTCAAGCATCCAGGGAGGCGAAGAAGGGATGCCCCTACCATTAATTCCAATGGAAAATTGTCCGACTTAATGCTGGGGCAGGTAATCTGTCCAAAATATTTGGACCTTGGAAGCCTTGTAGTAGATGTGCACATCAATGGTACCATTGTCCCACACACTTTGTTCAATCTTGGGGCTGCCATTAATGTGATGACCAAGGACATCATGCTCAAGCTCAACCTCCAAGGTTCATTGAGGAAGACCACAACAGTTCTGCAACTTTTGAACCACTCCAGAGTAACCCTTGAGGGGATTGTGGAGGATGTGATAGTCTCCATTGACTCTTGGGAATACCTTGCATATTTCCTAGTTCTCCAGCCTAAGGCTAAGCTTACTGGTTACCCTCTCATCCTTGGGAGACCATGGTTGGCCACTACCGATGCTTACATTAACTGCAGAGCTGGGAATATGACCATCAAGAATGGGCATATGTCCAAGCAGTTAGTCCTATACCCTCCTACTCAGCCTTCTCTAGAGCATGATTTACCTTTGGTTGGCGGAGGAGGAAGAAGATGAAGTCTATTCCACCCAACTTTATACTTTAGAAACAACCATGAGAGGAGGGCAATATGATGAGGATGATTTGATTGAACACCTACTCCAAAGTCCAACTCCCAGTTCATTTCCATTATAAGATGCAATAAAGGAAACCTAGAACAATCATCCAATTAACTTTTTCTTGGCCGATTCCAACCCACTTCATGTCAAAACCATAGAGTTCAGCCTGGAGAGAACCTTGAAAATCAATCCATCTCTTTCTGCTCTCCAAGAAGAGAAGTTATGCAACATGCTAAAGGAAAATCTAGAAGCCTTCATTTGGAGTTACAACGAAATTAAGGGAGTACACCCCTCAGTGTTTACTCACCACATATACATCAAATAAGGTTGTAAGCCAGTCCAACAACCCCAAAGGAGGATGAATCTAACTCTTAAAGAAACAGTCAAAGAAGAACTACAAAAACTGCTAGATGTAGGATTCACCCTATCTCCGACAATGAGTGGGTCTCTCCTTTGGTGTTAGTTCCAAATAAAAATGGTAAGTGGAGAATTGTGTCAATTACAGGGAGTTGAACAAAGCCACAAAGAAGGACCTTTTTCCTCTACCCTTCATTGACCAAGTGCTAAATGGCCTGGCAAGGAAAAGGTTTTTCTCTTTCCTAGATGGATTCAGTGGGTACAACCAAATCCAGATCAGCTCGAAAGACTAGGATAAAACCACCTTAACTTTTCCTTGGGGTACTTTTGCCTATGGGGTCCTTCCTTTTGGCCTATACAATTGTCCTGCCACTTTCTAGAGAGTAGTCCTGAGTATTTTCGCTAAATTAGTCCACGATGCGGTGGAAATTTATATGGATGATTTTACACCTTATGGTTGTGATTTTCAAGAAGCTTTGTCTAACCTAGGCAAAGTACTACACAAATGCATTGAAATGAACCTATCTCTTAGTCCTGAAAAATGTGAATTCTTGATGATTGCAAGGACTGTGCTAGGTCATTCAATATCTCAACAAGGACTGCAGGTGGAACCAAACAAAATAACTATGATCCAAAGGGTCCCACCTCCTCAAAATCATAGAGATGTCAGAAGTTTCCTACGGTTAGCTAGATACTATTGAAGGTTCATAAAGGACTTTAGCAAGTTGGCCTCTCCTCTATTTGGTTTGTTGGCCAAGGACTCTGAGTTTATATGGTGAAAAAGTTCTCAAGAGGCCTTAGGCATCCTAAAGCACAAGTTGACCATTGCACTAATTCTCCAAGGCCCAAATTGGGCCCTCCCCTTCCATGTTCATGCTGATGCCTCACACAAAGCCATAGGAGCAGTCCTAGGTCAGATAGATGAAAATTTTCCTTATGCTATCTATTTTATTAGTAGGAATTTTTCAAAGGCTGAACTAAATTACATAGTGACCTAAAAGGAACTCTTGGCTGCTGTGCATTCATTGAACAAATTCATGCATTATATTACAGGCTATCAAACATTTGTGCATATTGACCATGCTGCAATAAAATATTTAATGAACAAACCAAATGTGAATTCTTGGATTATAAGATGGGTACTTTTATTACAACAGTTTGATCTAACCATTGTTGATAAGCTTGGTAAGGAAAATGTTGTTGCAAAATTTCTGTATAGAGTAAATTTGCCTATAGGTGAAGAAGGAATGGTTGATGAACAATTACCAAATGAGAACTTATTTCTATTTCAGTTCTCTCTCCATGGTTTGTTAATATAGAAAACTGTTTGGTATTAGCACAGTTCTCACCAAACTTGTCCTCCAAATAAAAGAGAAAGATAGTAAGGAAGAGTGCCCCATTCACTTGGATTGGGGGCAATATCTTCAAACTTGTCCCAGATCAAATCTTGAGAAGGTGTGTCGGGGAGGAGGAAGTCTTTGACATCCTTCTAACCTGTCATGATGGGCCTTGTGTAGGTCACTTTATAGCAAAGAGCACAACATTCAAAGTGTTACAAGCAGGCTATTATTAGCCAACTCTTCATCAGGATGTGGAAAGATATACTAGTTAGTGCGATTGGTGCCAAATGATGGGAAGGCCTACTCCAAGAGATAAAATGCCTCTGTAGCCTCAAGTGAATTTCAAGCCATTTAACAAGTGGGGCATGGACTTCATTGGGCTTATTGACCCTCCTAAGAAAAAACGATACATCATTGTGTGCACTGGTTATTTGACTAAGTGGACTGAAACCAAGGCAATTAAGGAAGAAACAGAAGAGAAGGTGGCCAAGTTCCTAAGGGAGAATTCATTCTACAAATTTCGGTACCCTAGAGAGTTGGACCCAGACCAAGGCATCCAGTTTACCTCCAACATGATTGAAGACTTTCTCAGCCAACAAAAAATCAAGCATAGAACCTCCACTCCCTATCACCCACAAGCTAATGGGCAAGTGGAGGTGACCAACAGAGCACTAGAGGGCATCTTGACCAAAGTGGAAAGGAGTAGCAAGAAGGATTAAGCAGATAGGGTAGTTGAGGCCACCTAGGCCTATAATACCACATGGAAGACCACCACTGGATTCACACCCTATGAGCTGGTCTATGGGAAAAGGGCCTTGTTTTCCATTGAATTTGAGTATAACACATTAAGGATGGCAGCCCAACTAGATCTAGATCTCAGTAGAGCACAAAAAGAGAGATTGTTCCAGTTGAATGGTTTGGATGAATTCAGAATGTAGGCCCTCCTACATACAGAGGTAGTTCAACTTCAGAAGAAGATCTGGCATGATAAAAACATCAAGGAGAAGCAATTTCAAGAAGGCAATTGGGCGTTGTTATATGATTCCATATATAAAGACTTCAAGGGCAAGTTAAGTACAAGATGGTTAGAACCTTATGTTGCAGAAAGATGCCATGATAATGGTTCAATGCAGATTAGAACCATAGATGAAGAGGCCACCCCTTTACTTGTTATGGACACTGATTGAAAATTTACAAGAGACCTTTACCAAAACAAGAGTTCATTGATGATATCAATAAAATAGTGATGATAGTGGAGAAATTTTCAGCTCCTCCCTAATCAAATCACTGAGAAAAGAAAAAAGAAAAATAAGGACTCCGGTGAAAACCTCCATGAGGTGCCTGAGTGCCACCATTGGGTTGAAAATCTCTTGGGCTGGCCCAGTGGTGTCAAAAGAAAAAATAAACAAAGTAAAGAAAGATCCCTAGGTGAAAAACTCTCTTGATGAACCCAGGGCAAACAGCTAGGGTGAAAACCTCTTAGAGGCATCCTAGTTGTTAAAAAAAAATCATGAAATTTCCATTTGTAGGTCAGCAATAAGGATGGTCAAAGAGCAGACGAGGATCACAAAGAGACCCCTGTCACTCACATTTTCATTTTACCACTCATTACCATTCATTCCTCCACCATTTCTGTCATTTTTTTCCACTCCTTTACTTTAGTTTACAAAGGGACTGTGTTTTCTACAGGATCCCCTATAAACCTATGGGATCCCTTGGAAACCTATAGGATGATCCTGTAGGAATTACAGTGACCTAGAAATCCTACAGGAGGTAGTCCTAAGGCAAATAAATGACTTGCTCTGCCAATAAAATGCACCCCCTTCATCATTCCATCACCATACCTTGTCCACCACCATCACCCCTGCACTCACCCTTAAAAACAAAATCAGTCTCAAAATTGATTTATTTTTCAGTCTTCAAAAAGAAGGGAAACAAGGAGGAATAGAGAGCATTACCTGAGTATTCCTTGTTCTCCACACTCCTAGTATTTTTCTCCATCCAAGACACCATCTTAGAAAAGTGTATGATTAAGAGTTATGAGGAAGAAGTAGCTATAGGAAATCCTACAACAACCTATCCCACAGAATACAAATCATAACAGCAGCAAGCCTCCAGCATGATGATCCAAGAGCAAAAGGAGCTCCAAAGCAGCAACACCACTACCATGTTCAACAACAAGTACCTGCAAAAACAAAGGGATCATCAGAAAGCAATAAGAAGGGAAGAAGAATAGCATGCAACCATACACATAGCAAGCACCTCCAGTCTTCAACAATTACAACAAGGTATTGGCACCATAGGTAAGTCTCCCACTCGCTCTCTCATATGCATCATGTAGTAAAAAAAAATGTAAAAGTTACAAGTAAGTTGGTTTATAACGAAAAGGTGGCCAGTTAACTTGGCCACCTTCACTTAGTCAACAAAGAAAAAACGAGATGTTCTCTCACACATGGTAGCAATCAACTCAAAAACAAAGAAGGACAAGGACAAAATAAGTTAAAGCTATAGATGCATAAGGTGGGATCTGATTACGAGGAGTGGGGAGTAATGAGGTGGTAGTGGGGACCCAATGGTCCAAAAATTGAAACGTACCTTTGCTACTAGCACACCACCTCACCTCGAATTACCATAAGAGGAAATAATCATCATCCCCATGCATTCATGCATTCACTTCCTCGAAGCTTGCTCTCACAGGTCACTCTCATACCTAGGCAACCTACCGAAAGCAAAACTCCATCATTTTACTACACAGGAATTTCTTCAGGATTACACACGAATTCCTACAGGATCATGCACAAGACTTCCTACAGGATACACAAAGACTGTCTACACGATTGGACGAGAGGAGTTTCAGAGGGGAAAGACAGGAGTTGGCCATTGCAAACACTATGAAGAGGTAGGCTCTGTAATTACATCCCTACTTACAAGTAATTGAACCAACAATCCTCTAAGTTTGAGTGAATTTAGCAGTTGTGTAAGGGAATTACACACACAGCCATTTCTGTTTTGGTTCTACATTTGAAAATTGTCTCTACCCTCTAATCTCCTCAAACCTTACCAACCAAGATGACAGGTGGGTTTAATAGGGCGGAGCCCATTAACACTGTGATAATCCAACAACACCCCCAAGTGCTTGAAGTCTTCACAAGAAATAATTGGATGGGGTTTTTCAAAAAATTCAGAGGGTATGATGATGAGTTGGCCCGAGATTTTTCTCTCACCCTCATTCCACTCACCAAAATCCATGCCACTGTTGTGGTAAGAGGCCTCTCCATAGAACTCACCCCTGAGCTCATCAGAAGAGTCACCACACTTCCCTTAGGAATACCATGGAGGAAAGAAGACAAAGGAGATAGCCAGGTTGCCAAAAGGAAATTATTTTTAGAAGGTGAGGAACCCACTGAGGAAAAAAATGGAGTGAGGGAAAGTCTGCCATATCCCTGGAATGGGGTAAGCTACAAAATGATCAAATACATTTCATGTGAGGGTAGGTATAGTGTGGTATATAGCTATCATTTTTGGATTCTTGAAGAATTGAAATTTGGAGCAGAAACACCCCCTCACCAAAGTCTCAGCATACCATACTTCTTCCTGCAATCAGTATTAGACTTAAGCATCAAAGTGCAGGAGGTAAATTCCCAACAGTTAGCTCACCATGGGTTAACTAGGATCCTTATAGAAGATTCCCTCAAAAACCTCAGAATTCTTATAACATGGTTAGTTTTCAGAGACATATCGGCAGAGCACGACATCAAAGCTCTCAAATGTGATGTTAGTCCTACTATTAGTGAAGAGGAAGAGGAAGAGACTGAAGCAGAGGAAGAAGAAGTAAAGAAGGAAGACGAAGAAACTAAAGGAGATGAATATGAGATGGATGAAGAAGGAGATGAAACAGAATAAAATGAGGAAGATGAAGAAGAAGAGGAGAAAGAGAAGGAGGAGGATGAATAAATAGAGGAGGATGTTAAGGAGGAAACATATAAATATGTTGAAGATCTACAAGAGGAATATGAAAGGAAGGACATAGGTGAAGAAGGAAATGGAAAAGAGGGGATAGAAAACAAGGAGGAGTCACCTAGGGTGTCTCCATAACCCACTGAGAGAGAAGAAGCAGCTGCCCTCACTACTCTTAACACCCCCATCAAGAAAAAAGGCATAATATAGAGGAAGACCCCCATATATTTAAGGACAAGGAAGAGCACAAGAATAAGACAAGGGAAACCCCAAAAGCCAACCAAAATTACTATTGTGATTGAAGACTCCCCTAAAAAATGGAGAAAATGCCTTCCCATAAGTCTCCTATCACCTATGTGAGAATGCCTATCACTAGATCAACTTGCTCCAAGGGAAAGGCAATCCTACAGGATATATAGCAGAATCGACAGGAAGCAAAAGCAGTCCTACAGGATACTCTGTTGAACTTACAAGGCACAAAATTGGAAAGGGAGGTAGGGGAGCAAAAAGAAACTAAATAAGAGGACATAGAGACAAAAGAAACAAGCCCCCAAACTAACTTGGACTTCTACTATAGGTTTATTGAAGGAGACAGGGTCATACCTCAAAAATTTGTTATCCCATTGTTCTTCGAGCTTGAGAAGGAGAGGGCTAGAACTCATCGATGGATACAGATCACCAAATCAAAGGGGGTGGAAGACATTGGGCACATGGAGGAGAAAATCAAGGATATGGGTAGAGAGCTAAGTGGCTTGAGAGATAGAGAGGCCATAATGAAAAATAAACTAGAGACAAAAAATGCATGGTTGAGAGGACAGCTGAAGGAAAGAGAGAATAAATTGGCATGTATGGCCAATCTCTCTTTGGAAGCAATATAGTGTAGAATTCCATCTAAATCCTATGCCCTATACCTGAAGGAACAGTGGCTGCAATTCCAGATCAAAACCCTAGCATAGAGAGGCACCATGCCATTTCAGGACTACAGTCAGTTCATTGATCTTTTTTGTCATAACACACTGAGAGATATGGCCAAGATGGCTGATTTTTATTTGCACAACATGGGCCTAACAGACATGAATGTATGATAACCTAATGCCAAGCTAGGAGATTTACAATTGATGGCTTTGGCATCATGGATGACCCATGAGGAGTCAAGGTCTACAGAGATGAAGAAGATATTGGCAAGAGAACAAATTGAACCTCCTATGATCAGAGCTGAACAATCAAATCCCATGGCCCTCAATAGTACCCATAATTTTATTACAAATGATCCTCAACTTGCACCTTGATATCTTGTTACCCAAGAGTAAGAAATTTCACATTTTGAGGACATGTTAAGGCTATTAGGGGATGATAGCATACATGCTTGCCTAAGCAGATGAAAAACATTGCCATATAGCTTAAAGATAAGAGAGTACCACTCCTCACAAAGATTGAGAGAGGCACTAAACATGACACCCATGTACAAGCAATCTATGCAAAGGCTGAAAGTCAATTGGATTGGCCTGAAACTTAGTCCACCACTACTCTTAGGAATTTTAGAAGGAAGGAAGGAAGGAAGAAGAAGAAAGGAGGCAATGGGAGGAGGTAGAAAGGAAAGTAGGCTTATATGAACAAGAAGAGGAGACCACAACAGGGGCATGGGATGTTAGGGAGGTCACTAGAGATATCAAGGATATGGATATTGATTGAGTTGCTTAGAGGATGAGAAACACCTTCATTAGGGGGGTGATGATGAGCCTCATCATTGGGTAATTATATGGGCCTTAATTCACCTCCTAGCTTAGTCAAACCAAATTTTCTCACAACTTATTGCATGTTTTTTATTATATTTTGTTTATGAGATGAGTTAGAGTTGGATATTATGCCTAGTGGACTAATATGCATTGAATGTAGGATTGAAGGAGGAAAACAAGGAATTTTTGCAAATACTAAGGTTAAAAATTGAATGGGAGAAGGGAGAGGGATTGTAGGAGGAAAATCCTCATTTACTTATCCCCCATTTGAGTATTCCTCCATCCAACATACCATCTTGGAGTGCAAGTAGCCAAGCCATGAGGATTAGAAGGTAGTCGAGTAAGTGAGAGAAAAAGATATATTTTATCTCAAGTTTAGGAGCTGAGCTTCCCTGATTTTAAGGAAGTCGTTGGGGACTTTAATTATATAAGTAGAGAGGAATAGAGCCTCATTAGGATTCAGATTTTTATTGTAAAAACTCTAAGCTATTTTTGAGTTGCAAAATTGTGAAATTTTTATTGATGTAATTTGTTGTTTTGGTAATAAGAATTTTGTTTTGAGCCAACACTAAGTTAACTTAGAGGGCTGAAGCTCTTGGGTTAGGGCCTAACTCCAGCAACCAAGGCTCCTCTTTCTTGTATATGCATGTTTTAGTGTAGTTTCATAGCTTCATTGTTAATTTGCTTTTTAGATGCATTTCCATTACATGTAGTGTAGATTAGATTGGTTGTTTATTAGTTTTCTTCCATTTGGGCCTTACTTCAGTAGTAGGTTAGCACGGATAAAAGGATCACCATACGGTTGTCAACAGGTGTCTCAGCCTCACTTCCTCCCTCTAGGATCATGAATTGAGGAAGGGACCCTTACGCAGCCCCAAAAACACAGATTTCTAGTTCTTTTATGAGATTTGGAGTTTGTTGTCTTTAAATTAGTATTTGGTTAGTTTTGCAAGGTAGGATTCCATTGTCATATTTTTCATCTTCATTTCTGTAGTAGATCTCATCCATGCTTTCATTCCTTTTAGAAAATTTCCTCATGCATAGTGTAGGCAGTTAATTCTTAATTCTACTTTTCTAGTTTATGAAAATGTTTCTTGTTTGCATAGCTCTTTGGAAGATATACATGTTTTATGTAGAGAAGGTGCTTCAAGGGGAGACTAATACTTCATATCCAGTAGCCACCTTCAACTCCATCCACCTTAACCATCCCTTGTTTTCACCACCACCTTCACTAGTTTTCATCATTTTTCATAGAAATTCCTCCAAGCACATTGATTGAATCTAGCCATCTAATATCTTTGATGTTGACTTCTGAGTGATCCTAGACATTCTCCCACTCCATTCCACCCATCACAAACCTTTCCTAGGCCTTCCATCACCTCCAACACCTCACATTTTCTCTCGGTTGTATCTTGTAGGTTTATAGGGGATCTTGTAGGTTTCTAGTACATCCTGTAAGTTTTCCTGAAATGGCCAGTTTTGAGGCCGAATTGATGGAAAACCTCTAGGAAGTCACAAAAATCCTCCCAAGGGTCTTCCACACCATCCAAACATCTCATAGCCCTTCTAGCCATCCTCAACCATCCTTAATTCACTTGCCACATCAACAGAAGCAATTAGTTTGCATACTTGATTTTGCATAAAAAGACAAAAAAACAAAAACAGATTTAGTTCAGTCTCTTTACATGCACATTAGTGATGTTTGATGCTTCTTACTTCTATAAATTGGATAATATCATTTGGTTCATGTTTATTTAGCATTTCTACAAAGCATAGTTTCTTAGTGGTTAATTAGGAAATTGTGTGATTTAGCATTACATGTTGACCTTCTCCATTATTGCAGTAGAGTAGCTCTCTCTTAGAGTAGATTTACCTTTCTTCCATCAAAGAACCAATATTCTTCTGACTCCATAGAAGTGTGGCTTGAAACCCCAGTGGTTTCCTGCCAGCTGAATAGTGACAACAGGAAGAACCATCACTTTTACTTGTGTATACAACACTGTGACCTCCAAGTTTGTACGAACCCTGGGTTGATAAAGTAAAGCTGGTAGCCCAGGAGTTGCAACATCCTTGCTGCAATAATTGCACTCATCACAAGGTTGCCCTGCAAATACCTCTACTACCAAACGAGATTGTCTTTGAAGGATCGTGCTTGGGGCAGGTTCCATTGTTGAAACTAGAAGATTGGGACTTAGCTGACACTGAGAAGTTTCGCACTTGGTGACAGAACAACTAATGCATTGCGTTGTTCACACAACCACCAGGATGATTACATTGAAACCATAGAAGCAGCTCAGGGGTGTAGAAAAGGTAGGTCTGTTCAACCAACTATGGGTGCTGCACTACAATCGCACACCCATTATAGTATTGGTCATCAAGCAATTGTTATGCTTAGTGCACGATGGGTGTTTGTGACTAGAGGCATTGATACCCATCACCGACAAGTTGATCCACATGATCATGTGGCTTCCCTATATAGGGGAATATCCAACCATGATGTTTGGTAGAAAAGGTGGCGAGCAGGCCCTCACGAAGGCCATGAAGGAGAAATTCAAGATCGTAAAGAAGGCGAGAGGCTATGCCATCTCGAGTATCTACGAACCTATAGTCAAGGTGGCCACGCAGATCTTGGTAGGAAAAATTATGCGGAAGTGTCACATAAATGAAGTGTTGGCACCTATCGTTGATCTAACAGCCCAATACGCCAAAGGAGTCTAGTTTAATTAGGCACACAATCTCTACGGCAAGTTCTTTGTGAACTTCCACGAGGCACAAGAGCTTAGCAAGACCTTCCACTATGTGTGGCTCTTGCTATCCATTATGCTAGTAGCCTGGGAGTTGTCGGAAGATAGTCAATTCCCCTCGGTTGTGCCGGACCTACCAGAAGTAGCGAAGTATGCTTTTCTGTGAGTGACCAAGGATGCTCAGTGCATCAAGGATAGCAAGATCTTATGGATCTTGATGGAAATTAATATACACATGGCTATCAATCGCAAACCGTGATTGTTGCCTACTATGTTTTCCATAATGTAGGAGTATGTGGAGTTCAAGGAAGACTTTCAACGCGTCATGATCAAGACACAAAAGGACCCTAAGAAGAAGTGGCATGACTTTCCTTACTTGGCAACAGATGATGTAATTGATTCAGTTCTTGATCGCTGGCCAGAAGAGTGGTGCACTACCTGAGACTCGGCGGTGGGGTCAAGCAAGTCCATCACACAACACAAAAAGGATTAGGCCAAGCTCAATATGGCACAGCTGGTTGAGAAGAGGAAGAAGGAGGCCACTGATAAGGCCCACGAAGAGCATGATGCCACCTAGCAAGTGGAAAAGAAGATAGCCGAATAGAATGCAGTTCTGATAAAGGTGCGAGATTGCGTTCACCCAAAATAGAGGAAGAAATGGACAAGAAAATAGAGCAGCATGGAGTAGACCCATAGACAAGGTCATACCACATCAAACGTCCAAGAGAACAAGAAAAAGTGGGGTCGTGGAAGAAATCCAAGACTAGTAAAATGTCGTTGGACCCAATCACCCTAACGAAGGGAGATTTGAATGACATTGGAGACACGATGCGAGATGTCACCGCTGAGGTACTGCAACAATTCTAGCAACAACAACAATTATTGGGGGCCATCTAGATGGGCCTACATGGACTTCAGATCCACACATCACAGGCTGGTGTGATGTCAACCAGCCTCATCATTGGTACTTCAGAAGTCGCTAAGATGCTACGTGCGAAGGACTCCCAAGCGATAGTGCTACCGGATGGAGCCATGACCACATAAACCGAAGCTGACAAGACCGCTATCAGCACCCTCAAGAGATTGGGGTTGAACTTGGCATCACTTCTTGGTGAGGTGCTCTACCTACTATAGGATGGGGTGATCGTAGAGCTGAGGGCCCATGAACAACGCGCTGTGTAGGTGATCAGTGAACAACAAATAAATAATGTGCATATAGCCCTACAATGAGACTCTACCATCACCACCGTGACTGAGGTAACTGACCGAAACAAGTGCATAGTTCAGGTCATGGAGGAAGCATACTGAACGGTCCAAAAGTTGGCCATTCCCAAGGGAGAACCAATCAAGCTGCGCATTCACAAGCTTGCTACAAGGGTGCGTGACGCTCACACAGAGTTGGCTAAGATTCAACTGGAGTTGAACCTATAGATTGTAGATTTGTAGTTGAAGGCCCAGCCTTCAACTCCACTAGAAGTAAAGGAGCAGCGTGCAACTGCTGTCACAGAGGCGATAGTGGTAGTAGATAGTGTACTACTAGATTGCACACGACTGTTTGAATAGTCGTTCAAGGTCCCGATGAGTCTATAGGAGGATCCTAATGTACAATGGTTGGAGACATAGGTGCGAGAACTACAATAGCACTATGACGAAGTAAAATGTACAATGTGCACCATCGCTCTCACATAAAGACTAGCAAAGCTGTAGGAGGCCAAAACATTGAAGGAACAAGTAGATGAAATGCAACACAAAAAGGCAGTGTTGAAGGCGCGCTTAAAGCCCTGGTTAGATGAAGCTTATTCGATCACAACCTCCATTGAAGGCAAGCTTGCTAGTTTGCAAGTGACTCAGAAGAAGCTTCAGGCTGACAGTTCAGGACCAGTGACAGAGCAGTTGGTTAAAGAAGTGGAGCAGGTAGCTGCACAATGCACCACTGAGGTTTTCATCATATAGGATGAGCTGGGAGGTATTTGTGCCAATATCCCTGCGCCCACAGAGTGACTCGAGGGTGATTCACCATGTTTGTGTTGGGGGAATGTTGGGAACGGGTTCACCCAAGAGAAATTTTGGGGCTAAAAGCCCATATTTTGGGACAATTTTGTAATAAAATTTTAAATTCTCAGCATTTTGTGGTCGCAGAGCATGAAGGTTTTAAGAGGTATAAAGGGTTGTCTGCCCTTATTTTGTAAAGTATCAAGTCGGCTATAAATATCTACCAATGGTCCGCAAACCATGGTATTGTAAAAAAAAGAGCTAAGTAAGCTCTAGGCAAGGAAGGAGAAGAAAAGAAGCATTGGAGTTTTGGTAGAAAAGTCTAAGTATTTCGGGTCTTAACATAGGTAGAGGCTCTGCAGCTGAGTGCACAGAGGCCTAGGGTGGAAGTCCACAGCTGAGTGCGCGAACGCCTATAGTTGTGTACACAGGGCAGATAGAATCTATATTGAAATGGAAGATATCAATGGATAGAAGTATTATGCAATTACTGTGTATTTAGTCCCTGTTAATGCATTTGATTAGATTGCGTTTTGGGCTTAATTGACAATGTTTATTTAATGCGCGAAAATATGTGATTGTATCGATTAATTGAATACAAGTAAGAATATTAGTTTACGCGACGCTAAATGTGATTTATTAGTAAGATAAGTAAAACTCTTCAGATAAATTGGGAACCTATACAATACATTGTCATAGTTGCGCAAAAGTACCTGAACCACGGATTAGGGCTGCACGAAGGTCAATCGTGCACCTTCACGGAGGTACTAAAGGGAAGAATAAAGGGTACACTGACAGAGCCCTAAGGCCTAGTGACCTATGCGAAAGTAGGGGAAGAGGGTATAAATTGACATCATGATCATCTCAGGGTGTGAAAACTTGGTTCCAGCATCCCCCCATATTGCATCGGGTGAGACTTCAGTCTGCGCTCTACAGGCTAATGCCAAAAGGGCCAATAATGTAGGGATTTTTTTGGCTGACTAATGTTGAACCTGGGTTAGGGCCCACAAAGACAATAGTGAGATCATGATATGGTGAGGGTGGAGGTGGTTTAACCTCTTGATTACTTTTATTGTTTTTGGATTGATTTATCCCGTGAGATCCCACATTCATGCTTGCAAAATGGCACAGGGGTGATTGGCTGAAAGAAAGATTTGGTTCAGCTAATCTATGGTCGGGTTGTGCATGGAAGTCCTGAATCCAGTTGGATTTTTACTATGTTTAATAAGAGCTAATTTTCTCTTTCTTTTGATGAGTAAATGTACTTTTTATGGTGTGGCTTTAATGGTTTTTGTCTCATTGTTATTTATATTTTTATATGTTTGTTATAAGCATGGTTATATGACAATTCTTAGTCATGGCTTTTTTCATGTTTTTACGTGTAACTAAATGAATAATGAATGAAATACCTAATTGGAGGAAGTGGTCCTTCTTGTTAAACCCCATATAATTTTTTAGATCCTTATGTTCAGAATTTCATTCATGACCTGTAGGTTGTATGTTCATCATGTGTTTGATGGAATGACTGTCAGGGTTAGGCTTGGTTAGGTTATGTCCTTGATCAATTTTTATGTTAGAGGCTTTTTCTTGGTGTCATTTATTGTCTCAGAAGGTCTCATCAAGTTCCAAACATTGGTTTGGATACTAGCTCTAAATAAGTGGCTTAAATATCATAGTCTTTGGCACATAATTGGCTGAAAAATACTATAGTCTCTCCCTTGCAGGAATTGTGGGAGCGACTGGAGGGTTCTAGTCACATGCATGACTTGTCATGGGAGAAACTGGGGGTCTAATTCATTGAAATTCTAGGTTAACTCAAGGGTTGGGCACCTGGAGAGGTGGATTAGCTCCCAGGGGTCCTGTAGCACCTGAGGGAAGTCAGTAAGGTCTCAAGTTGCTAACTCAATTTCCTTAAGGTCATATAGGAGGTTGAGTCTTATCATAGTGATGCTCAGCTCATATTTACCCTAGGAAAACTGGTGAAAGTGGGTAAATGTGGAGGAGGAAGTTACAATTATAGGCCTTATAAGACATTCTTCCTTAATGAACTTGTTATATATGGAACATCTTTTATGGATTTAAGGAGAGGAAGTTTGACACATAGATTCTTCATTTCTCCTAGAATTTCAACTTCTTATTTCGTGTATGATTTTTGGGTTGTCAACCTTTTAGGATAGGTTTTTTTTTTGAATGATATGAGGCATATTATCCTCCTTCTCCTTTTTAGGATCTTCATTTGGATAAGGTGGATGAACATTTGGTAGAACCTTCCTTGACCTAAGGTTTATTTATTATTTTCTACAAAATGGGTTTTGTAAGTAGTCTCCCCATTGTAGAATGGATAAGTCTTCTTATTATTGGGATTGGGATTTGGTTGAGTAGGCATCTGGGGTTGATTTGGAGGAACATTCTAGGGAAATTGTTGTTGTTGAGAAGGGGGCATTATATTATGTGGTTGGGACACATCAGGCCTCCATCCTTATGATGGATTACCCCGTTAGAGGTTGATTGGAATATGGTTGGAAGGGAGGTAAAACATATTGAGGAGGACATGGCCAAGTAGTGGGCATAGGCTAGGATGAAGGATTAGGAGGGCACCAAGGCTGATAGTGAGTATTATAATTAGGATTGAAATGATAAGGGAATTTCATACTTTGTTGGAATTTCCTTGGAGTTTGTGGTTTATTCTTGTCGAAGAAAGAACAACTTCCCCATGCTCCCTTCTTCTCCTTGGTACACAACCTTCAAACCTATAAAATATGGACACTTATCAATCGAATGGTTTTCATCTCATATTGACTAAAATTTTATGACATTCAAAGGACATTCATTCCTAGGGTGTCTTTTAGTGCATTGGGGGAAAATTATGCCCAACGCATTTTCTACTTCCTCTTGTTTTTTTTTATATGTGAAGTATATATTTACATAGAAAATGTGTGCAATATATAAATTTTCATGTCTTCTAAAATCCCTCCTATTTCATATTTAGTAAGAAAGGAGGAGTAGGAAGGAATTCCCAAACATTTGATTACTCTACCTATTTTTCTAGTATCTCTCGAATGATTTTTGAATACCTATTTAATGTCATCATAAGTGATTTGGTAGATATTTCCATTAGCCAACAAGTTAAGGGTTTCCATAAGATATTCTCTAAATCCCCTCAATAGTACTAGTTTTAAAGAGTTTGGGTCCATAGTGAAATTATGTGCCCTTTTGTAACTTAACTAGAATCTCTCCTCATAGTCTTTGAGAGACTCATTTTCTCCTCCAATCATTCCGAATATTTCATATTTGGTATCCCTTGTTCTATATTAATCTTAATATTTGTTCTTGGAATCTTGCTAAATTTTATCTTAGGTGGTGATGTTATTTCCTTCAAGGTTCATGAACCATCATAGGGCTACATCTTTCTGGTTGGAAGGAAACAACTTGAGCTTCTGCTCATTGGTGGTGTAATCACAAGTCTTGCATGTAATAAAAAACTCAAACATGAGATTATCAGGATATTTTGTGATCAAACGATAGAAGTTTGGGAGAACAAATGGGTTAATTTTTTTCATTGTTTCTTCTCCATTAGTTTGCGTAATGGGAAACTTAAACACTTCAGGTTGTCTATGATTCAATGATAGTATTGGTGGGGTGTGAAAGGTTTTCTCCTTCTACAAGTTCCTCAAATATCCTTGGTTTCTGACTAGAAAAGGGCCTCAAATGTTCCTGTGGATAGGGCAGGAGGCTCATAGTCAACTGAAAAGGGATGGATGCAAGTGGAAGTGGGGGTTTTTCGTAGAAAATTTCCTATATTTTCCCTAACTATTTGAGGCATAAAAATAAATTCTAAAAAATAATAAATTTTTCCTTGTATTTTATGAAAGATGCTATTATTATTATTATTATTATTATTATTGTTATTATTATTTTTTAAGAAAAATCAATGAAATAAAGAGTGAATCAACTAATAAAAAATAAGTATGTATTTTGACACCTCCCATATAATGACGTGAAAAAGTGATGGCCCTCAATATTGCATACAACAATGTTGTAACTCCCAAGGGTCTCAACTTTAATTATCAACCCATGGTTCATAAAAACTAAAGAGAGGTTGACACTGTATGTGCAATAAGAACTATATTTTTCTCTTGTTGATATTTATGCAAGTGGGAAGTATTTGAAAAATGAAGGTTAGATGCATAAAGGAAAAGCTAGCTAAGATATGTTATAGTGAAAAATAGATTTGCAGAAAAGGAAATGGAACACACATTTATGCTACTTGGAATGAAAGGAAATACACTTGATGAATGGAATACACTTCTATGTTGTCTACAATAAATGGAAAAACACACTTGCAGACTAAGAGTCAAAACCCTAATTTGTAAAAACACATAGTATTCAAAAACAAATTTACGAAGGAATCTATGAGGTCTCCATACTTCCAATTTTCATTATCAATATCCTAGAGGTGTTGTAATACATAAAATAGCTTAACCCATGTGTTTATTGTGAAGTTGAGTGAGAAACAAGGGTTGGTAACAAGCTACTACAAGAGTCTTTGTTTTCTTGTAGGAGACAGTCCAATGAGAATGAAAACCAAATATAATGCAAGTCTGAGATGAGGAAAATTTGTGGAAATGTTGGTAAATAATAACATTCAATTTCTCAAAGCTCAGGGCAACCTAATTCAATCTTATCCTTATGAAATAAATCTGTGTTTTCTGTAGCTATAAACTAGTTACACAACAAAATAGTGAATAGAAAACTCTATAACAACAAGAGAATTAAAAACATAAGGAAGACTTGAAAATTCATTCATAAGTGCTACAATTGCTAACAATTCCATAATAACCTATAAGAAAGAATTTTTCAAAGTTTACTTAACCATGCACAAGAAACATGAAAAATATAAATTTATGAAAATCTAGGAAATGAAAAATGCATAGAATAAGATTAACATAAGTATAGGAGGTCTCTAAAGCTCCTAGGTTGGGAAAAACCTAGTGATGTTTAAATATCTTAAAGGAGAACCAAGCTAACATGGGTTCCATCAATTGAAACAACAATCTTACATAATAGGACTACAAAAGTTACTTGAGAATAAAAAAATCCTAATATGTCTTTCTACTTTTTCCTTTTCTCTCTATCTCCTACTAGGATAAATCGATCCTCTTATTTATACATGAAGTGGGGAGAAACCTCCTTGAGAGGAGGGTTGTATTCCCCTCAAAAAATTCCTAGAAAATGGGATATTGTTCCTAGTCCACCTCACAACAACAGGATGAGGCATTAAATACCCTAAGCCAATTGAGTTTAGGCCTTTCTTCTATAGGGAACAAAGCCCAAAAATATCTCCAATGTTATATCTCTTGGAATTTATTCAATATCTCTTCAAATATTTCATAATAAATATGTTAAGGAACATAAATTATGAAAACCACATTGAACTATTCTAAGAATCCGTTAAGTTGGGAAAGTGTGTCATTAGGTGTAAAAGGTGGGTTCGAACATATACTAATGTTCTTAATATTGGATTGATGGGACTTATAATTTACCTATTTTGGAGGTCCAACAATATGGGATATCCATTGTGACTTATCTTCTTCCAATCTTGTTTATTATTGATGGATAAGGGTTATTAAATATTCACCATGGCTTTGCTGGTACCATTATCTCTTTATTCTCCTTGAAGAAGGTCCTTCCTTAAGTTCCCTTGAGTTGACCTAATTTAAGCTCCCTCCCTTATTTATCCTTGAATATTGTAGGGTGTCTAGCCCAAGTCTCCATAGTACACACAAGTTCATCTACACTAGTCCTTAATGCTAAAGTTTATCCAAGGCTATTTCGATATCTCATCATGCTCTTTTCAAATGATTTAAGCTAAGCTTTCTAATGGCCCCCAATATTGCAACAATAGTGTTGCAACTTCAAGAGTCCCAACTTTAATTATTAACCCAATATTTGTACAAACTTAGGAGGGGTCTACACTATATGTGCAATAGATGCTATTTCTATCTTCTGTAGTCCTCATGTAGGTGAAAAATATTGTACTGTACATTAAATGAATATAGATCCAAACAAGTTCTCAAGCTAACTAAGGTACAAGAAAATAAAATTGTATAAATTAAATGGAACAACCTATGCTAGTTTTAATAAGTGGAAAAAATACTTTTCTTGAAAATAAAATACTTTGAAATTAAACTTGGAATCTATGTTGTAGAAGCTAAAAGGAACACTTAGAAAGCATACACTAAAAGAATCTAAAGGAAACTCAATGAGATATATACTCTTCCAAACTCCATCCTCAACATCCCATACGTGTTCTAATACATTATGGAAACTAGATCAAGACTTTATTTCTAAAATAGATGAAGAAAATGGGTTGTTTTCTTGTTGCTACAAGATTCCCTGTTTTGTTACAGGAAAACCCAATGATCGATAAAATTTGCTGTTATGTGAATACATGATGAGAAAAGTGGGTAGAAATGATGGGAAATGATATTATTCAACTAGTAAATGCATGGAAATGCTAATTATAAGCTTCAACACTATGAAACCAAGCTTTGTTTTCCCTTTGCAATCATAATCATGGATGCAAAGTGAAATTGGATTTTCGCAGATATTGTAAAAACAAATGAAATTAAATGGAAAAAGACTTGAAAATTAAATGATAAGCAATATGAGTGATCTAAGATATTAATAGATTGAACTACAAATAAGTTTATCTCATAAAACTACCTACTTAACCAAGCATAAAACTATCAAATTGTAATTTCTAGAAATGTTTAAAACAAAGCAAATGCAAATCATGAAAATGGCAATAGAAATACAAGAGGGCTCTAAAGATCCTGAGGTGGGACCAACCGAAGGATGTTTGGATTCATTGAAGAGGAACCAAGCTAGAAAATAAAACGAGGAAATGATTCAATTAACTTAAAATTTGTCTTACATCAGGTATTACAATGCTGCAAAACTTGCTCACAAATATTCAAAACCTAAGCTCTTTCTAATCTATTATATTTCTACTACCCCAAGGGCCATATCAAAACCCTTATTTATATATTAGGTAGGGGAGAAACCTCCTAGAAATAAGGGTTGTATTTCCCCCCAAAAATCCTAAAATAAGGGATCTTCCATCAAATATAACTCATAAGAATAGGAGGAGGAATTAAATGCTCTGAGCCAGCTGAGTTTAAGTATTCCTATTGCAGGGAGAAAGTCCCTCGAATCTCTCCAATGCTATATGCTTTTAGAATACACTCAATATGTTTATAAACCCTGAAAAATAAACATATGAAGACACATAAAGGATGAAAACCACACAGAATCCTCTAGGAAATCATTAATTTAGGAAAATATATCATTAACTGCAAAATGTGTCATCAAACATTGTCCTATGTGCCTAGGAGTGGGCCAATGTTCACTATAATTTACATATTTTGGAGGCCCATCGTACCCCCTACCGGAATTGTTACTCATCCAAGAGAAACTCAATCTTCCTCTCTTATTTTCTCCTATTCATTTAGTTCTCTAGTTATCTACTTGATATCCCAAGTTGAGCTAGTTATGAAAGCCCCTACTTGATAGAACTCGGCATCCTCCTCTATGTCCTTACACATTTGCATTACTCTTAGTTAATTTGATGCTACTTTAATACAAATAGCAAAGGTGGTTTAAATTTGATTCCAACCCATTGAATCCCAAGCCTCTGGATGATCCTCTTATAAAGGGAATTTCTTTCTAATGTTGGTTGGATTCTATGAAGGGAGTGATACTTCCTCATCTTCATGCTATAAGACAAGAATTATCATCTCTTATCGTAGGCTTGTGACCTCTCTTCCTATGATATATTGAAGGTGTTCTCGATGTGTAGGATTTCTTCTACTTGCCTTTGTTTCCAAATATTCTTTATCTCAAGGTCTTATGTAAGAAAGGTTTGGGCTTGAACACACACTGAAGGAGATGGGTGTTCCGTTCAGATACACAAGGGCTCCTTTAACTCTTATTGCATATAATTTTCCACTTTTTATACTATAATCTCCTCGTGCCTCATCCAACAAGTTAATTCCAACAGCGATGCATCTCTCAATTAAGGGTTGGGATCCCAAACATGCATATCAAAGAGGACAAGGTTATGCATATAAAATTTATCTAGTTTTTCTTTGTCCTCCATGCTACACACTTGGAATATTTCTATCAAGTGTTCAGTCTCTTGCAATTACATGGTGCCTCCTTAAGCTATATGATTAATTTTAAATTTGCATGTGCCATGGTTCCTAATTCCTTTTTGAATGCCGCATTATGAACATATTTTGTTCTTAACATGCCTTGTGTTTGTTGCAATTGACTCATTAGGTATTGATTTTCTTTCTCATGGCGTTCTCTTCTATTAGCTTCTTCTAATTTTAGGAAATTTATTTTCTCCCTTACTTTGTTGAATTAATCCTCCATGCTAGCAAGATATGTCACCCCTTTATCATGGGTAATTATTTTCCACCTTTTGTTTTCTACTTGGATTTATCCACCTCAATCATTAATTGGGGTACTAGATGTGTAAGCATCACTCTTCCTGATGTTCCTACAATAGGAGGATTAACCCTTAATGGCCAAGAAAAGAAGGAAGGTGGATTATTTGGTGCTTGTTTCCATTTCACTTTTTCTTCCTCCCGTAACTATGTGTTGTTCCTATATCCGAGTAGACTATTTATGTAGTTTCTCTATTTCCTCTAGCAACGGTACTATTTTTCCTTGTTGCACCTTTATTTCTAGTTCCTAAATCTTTGGTAGGCCCTACACTCCTTATTATTTCTTATCATTTTCTTTAGGGCTAGGTGTTTCCTCAATTTCAATAGGAGTGGTAGGAGGTTGAGGCTTTACATTGAATCTAATTCTAGTGTTTTTCCTCTTGCATACACAATTCATTGAACATGATTCCTTACCTTGGCTTTGGTAGTGGTACTCAATCCTACCAAGGTGATTCCTATCTCTTTTATTCCTACTACAAGGTATCTTTTTTTTGTTTTTCTTTTTAGGGGTTGGTTACTTCCTCCCCCTTCCCAGTTTTAGTTGTCATCTATTTAGGCACGCTTAGTTCTTTGTGTGCCTCTAGAAAGGCTTGTTTATCCATGCCCACAAAATTGGACCAAGAAATAGGATGTTATTGGCCTTCCAATGGATTATTCACAATTAGTTTAATTAGGCCATGATGGGATGAATACTTGTGATTTACCTCCTTCACTTTAGTGCTCATCTCCTTTATAGATTGTAGGAAAAAGAATGAGATTCCTTGTAATTCATAGGTTGGGAGGTGGGCTTGGAATCTTAGCCAATATAATAACCTAAATTGTTAAGCATATACTATGCTCAAGTTTCCCTCACAAGACATGTACTTGAGGATATGATAGGCTACCTCATCCAATGGATCAAGCAATCTTTCCCTCCTCACTCCATGTTATCATCAAAAAATGATCACCTAGCCATTTCTAACTAGGTGGATCAAAATACACCATGTGGATTTAATTTTTCCATAGTAAAATCACTTTCATTGTGGAAAATAATTTAGTAAACCACTTTTATTAAATTATTTTCTGATTTAAATAAAAAACGCCATGAGAATAATTAGATAAATCATTATTTATTTAATTTTCTCTTGGAATTACTATTAAACCATTATTTAATATTATTCCTTGTCACATTTGACTAAATCCCTTAGGAATATTTAAATAAATCATTTTTTATTTGAATTTCCTTATTTTTGTTATTAGATTAATTATTAAATCACTATTTAATAATTATTTTGATTTCACACCTTTATTGTTTCTCGCGAAATATTAATAAATCATTTTATTTGTTAATTATT
>APFE031718246.1:0-39511 GCA_000404065.3 Pinus taeda | reverse complement strand
TCTCGCGAAAAAATTAATAAATCATTTTATTTGTTAATTATTTATAAATAAAGGAATTTAACCATTTTAAATTCATTTTCCCTCTCCAATAAATATAATAAAGTATTCCAAGTAGTTAGATCTGAATTTGGTCAATAATATTTTATTATTCTCTATTTTTGAGATTAACTCCATACTTTTCTATATAAAGGAGGGTTTTTCATCCATTCTTCACCATGATCATTATCATCACCAACACTATTGTCATTTCCTAGAGCTCCCATTTGAGTTCTTCATCTTTTTTTGGGTTTTCTAACATGATTGAGAGAGGGAATTCTATTTCTGAAGCATCAAGGATATCAAAGGACCCATCCCACGGAGGGGGCCTTACAAACCAATTTGTAAATATCCTCCACTGGATATCATCAATAAACATTTATTCATTTAAGATTGTCTTTCCAATTGGGTTATTTTTCTAGATACATTATTTTGCTGCTATTTGTTTTGGATCTTGTTTTGTTTTACTATGGATTTCTCATTTGTATTGCAAATCTAGAATGAAAAAAACCATCAAATTCTTGTTAGGGTCACTTGTCACATAGTGACTTAAGTGAGGATTTTTGGTACACTTTCCAGGAATTTTTGCACTAACAAATGGTGACTCCACTACGTATTTAGTTATATATTTGTCATCCAACAAATAACGGCTCCACTGGTTTAATAACCGCGTTCTTGGGAGACTGAAGTTTCAGAAATTTTAGGATTTCTTTAACCATTTTTTAGGCCTCTCAATTTTTATTTCCATTTGTAAACCCTATTTTGTCAAATTTTCAGATTATGTCAGGTTTCTGGTATTTTCCACAAGTCACAGGTACCAACCAAGCAAGAGACAACAACATCTACCTAATATCTGTCGACCGAGAGTCTCGGGGATAGAGAACACATTTTTCCCCTTTATTATGCTCCAAAGCGCACTTTTTTGCCCAAGAACTCCACTCTCACTGAAAATAGGTCAATACTTGTGTGCTGCTACTTTTCTGAAAAATTTTCAAATTTTTTTACAGTTTTGCCGAGAGTACTATCTGCAGACTAGTTTGGGTTATTCAACTTTGTTAATAAGTATTCCTTAGGCCTAGACCCACTTGTTTTGCCACTTTTAGGAAGGAAATATCCCCCTAGGGTTTAGAGTACTCCTCCACATTGTTAGGAAGACATTTGCTGAGTGAGGAGTCTAGGGTTTTCAACATTTTTAGCCTTTGTTTTTCAGATTTGATCCATTACTTTTCATATCCATTGGATAGGTTTATTGTACCTTTTCTCACTTTAGAGTTTGGGTTTGCCTTTTACCCCTTAGGATCCCCTTGAGCATCCTAGGTATTAGAGCTTCATATCTGTCCTTTACATCAATTTTCACTTCTGATTTTTGTTGTTTATCTGCACCATTTTCAATATATTAGGGCCTTTAGATCCCAGTTCCTTGACATCAGATCCTTTTGGCCTCTTTATGTGTCTTTGAGTAACTTTTTTGCCTTCTCTTTCTTATTTACTTGGTATCCATCGTGGGTGGGGTTGTGTATGCTTAATTGATTTTTTACTTTTCTATCATTTCAGATTCATTTACAATATTTCAGCATTTTACTTTTAGTAGCATATGGCATCATGAAACATGCTTAATTAAGTCATCCACTTGACACATGTTTTTCACACACTCACACCTTAAGCGAAAGAGAGCTTGGTTAACACCTCCAAGCCAAGACTTTAAACACCCTACCTTGATAAATCAGCCCACATAGATTAAGCCCACTTAGGCATCAGGGCAAAACAATATTTATAGTGTAGGTGTAGGGTCAGTGGGATAGGCTTCCGAAAACACCCATCGGTCACTTATCATTGAGACATAGAAGTTGAAACTCCTTCAGTGGACACATTGGTCTCAACATCGGTAGATGTCCCCTCTACTAGTCATATGTCTCCTAGTCATGACAATGCATATGCGAACCTTGTTTCTCATGAAGATGCTTTAGGTAGCACTTCCTCATCATGTGGTATTTCTTCCTCCATTCCTCCCAAAGTCCCACTCTAATGAAGATAATATGGAAGCTATGACCACCCCCGATTACCCTTGGGATGATATGCACCATCATGCGTACTTTCTTCTGCAACAGACCCATGACCAATATGTTGTGGAGTCCAAAGACTTCATCCATGGTGAGGTTGATTGGTTTAACCACTCCTTACTTTGAACCCATGAATTTGGACCAAATCCACCTTGTGGCCATTACATTACCACTCAATGGTTGGGTAAGGGGGCATCCACTTTTGAGTGTCCAAGAGAAGAAATTCTCCTAAACCCTCCTAGTGCTTCTGGTAGTGTTGACTCTAGTGCCATTACTCTTCCCCATATTGAAGAACCTCTAGAGTCTCATACCACTCCAGATCACGATGGGGATGATCCACTTCGTCATTCATATATCTTATATCAAAAACCCATTCCCTTTGAAATTATTTTTTTTCCAACCACTATGTTTTCTAGGTGAGCATCAATTCATTATATCTGAAGCCACTCTTTGGCATAGTGACACCATGTATGCGAACCCAAAAATTCAGTCCATTTGATCCATATATGTAGTACCAAATGAGATTGGTAATCCACCATTTCCTTTCTCTCACTATATATCCATTCTTCCCATAATATGTCAAACATAAATAAATGACGAACCACATCCTACAAATGTGTTTGGAGTCCACTACTCTAAATACATCCTATATGCCCATAGCATACTCCATCTATCCCTTCTGGGGGGCACATATTCCCCTACATCTCCTCATCATCATTTGGAGGATATCGTGCCTATTGGGCTGAGATGCTTGAATACCTTATTTAAGCACTTAGAACACAATGGTGCTCCACAAACTTCTCCTACTAGGGGGCATCATTACCACCTTTGCATACTTGATCAGTCTTCTCCATCACATATGTTTGGGGAATTATCCCATGATTGGGGGCATGATACCCCCCCAGCCACCTTCTCACTTGATTATCATAAGTCTTGTCCTAGACCCCAATGATCTAGTTATGGTCAATTATCCTCCCATTCTTCGGATAGTTTGTCCTACCAGCCTCTCCTATGAGCCATATACAGATCGCATATTGTAGATCATTGATACCACATGTTCAAACATTCTACTCTAAGTGATGCCACACTTACCACCCGGTCCCCATGTTTGACTTTGTGGGTGGGGATGATCCTAGACCTTCTCTAGTAGTTCATCCATGTATTCCTTTCTTACCTTAATTCTTCACCAAGAACCATTCTTCCAAGAAGCATTAAGGTCATCTTTAGACGAGTAAGGAAAGCTACCTGAAAGTTGTAGATCCTGATTCCGATGGTTGGTTTTCTGCTACTTTCTCCACAAGATTTAGGGTCTTCTCATCCTATCCAAATTGTAGACAACTCATTATGCAAATGAATTGGATTTGGAGGCAAAAAGCCCTTTTAAACGAAAAACCTTAGTTTTTTTTGTTTCCCATTGCGACCAAACTGTAGCTCTGTTTGACGAACCGTCAACACCATTTTAAAACTCTCACTGAGTTCGATAATGGGTCTCTATTTTTTTTGGTAATTTGACACTTCACCCGGAAGCCATTTTTTCCATGAAGTCTCACTTTGCTGCCTCTTAAAATGAATCTCTTCATTTGAGCCACCCGTTCTCTGGTACCACTTTACCTTTGCATTGGTTGACTCTTGTGTTAATTTTCATCATGAGTAATTATCCTTTACTCATGTGCTTATGGTCCCCATCGAGGCTCCCCCATGTGGTAGCATCATCGAGTCACCCTTGTTTAGAGAATTTGAGATGTGTCACTCTTGTACTTATGGAGTCTCTTCTGAACCCCCATTGTGTCCTGTTATAGTGCTTCATTCATTTTCATGTCACATTTCTTCCATTTTACTCATATTTGGTCTCCATTCCTTCTTCTCTATCTTTTCCAAACCCCTATTTGAGTAAGTGACCATCCCCTCCAGATTCGAGTCAGTCACTGCCAAGTCAACCATTTTTATTATGCTCTAAAAAGGTAAGTCATTAGTCCTCCATCCATCATGTTTCCTTCCATCATCATCCCTGGTGTCAGACCATCAGTTACTCTGCTATGTTCCCTCGTGCCTTTGTTGAGGATTCCTCATTGCCTCAACGCTGGTGGCCTCTCTTTTGTCTACCTCAACACATTTATTATAGAAGAGTAGTCTAGAGGGTAGTGTACCTTGGTTCCACCTCCCATCTTTCTTCTATACCTTAGATCAAGCAAAGGGACTCATTATTTTCCTTTGACTTGGTTGTTCCTCACGTGCTCAACATCGTATCCTTATCACATGATTGAGATTCGTATGCTTGACGGTTCGGTGATCTAGATGATTATCCCAGTGCTTCTTGGGTGTGTGTGAGATGTTTTAGACCTCATGAGGGGGTGGCCCTTTAGGTAGCCCCCTACATGCTTGAATGACCATAGATGTTGATCCAACCTCAAATGCAGTTCCATAGATTTGATGGGTTCGGTTTCCACTGCTTGCAGCACCCACAACATGCATGTCTCCTTCAGATGATCCATTCAGATCTTCAGAGCCCTTCCCTATTTAGCAAGACTTCTTCAGTTGTGATCCCCCCTCCCCATGTCAGTTGAGGGGTATTATATCTCATGTACTCAGATGTTATATTATTCAGTCCCGACCTATGTTTTTCTAGGTGCATTATGTATATGGGATGCATTATATTATTTTCTGGCGCATTGATGCTAATGTATCATGTATCATGTATGATGTACTTTGCATCACAGTCCCACATTGTTGGGCTCACCATTATTCTTTATACTCAGTTATGTCAGCGGGCATGGGTATGCCTCCCCCGCTTCATTTGAGATCATGTACTACCACATAAAAGGATACTTCTTTCAATATTGTAGGTCTCGTCCCCTCCATTATTTGTCCATCCTTGACTTGGTTCATATATATATATCTCTCTCTCTGACTCCCCTTTTGGTGTCTTGTGGAAGTGTAATCTACAATGTATTTTGGTCATACGATTTTCTCCTAACACTCATATGTGTGGGGGCAATATGTTATCACCAAAAAATGATCAACTAACCATTTCTAACTAGGTGGATCAAAATACACCATGTGGATTTAATTTTACCATAGTAAAATTACTTTCACTGTGGAAACTAACCATTTCTAACTAGGTGGATCAAAATACACCATGTGGATTTAATTTTACCATAGTAAAATCACTTTCACTATGGAAAATAATCTAGTAAACCACTTTTATTAAATTATTTTATGATTTAAATAAAAAACCCCATGAGAATAATTAGATAAATGATTATTTATTTAATTTTCTCTAGGAATTATTATTAAATCACTATTTAATAATTATTCATTGTCACATTTGGCTAAATACCTTAGGAATATTTAAATAAATCATTATTTATTTGAATTTCCTTATTTTTATAGAGAAGGTTTTCGGCAATAATCACATCAAAATTCATTTGTCGACATGTTTCGAACCAACAAGTGTGGTTCATCATCAGGACAAGATGAAGAACCATATCCAACAACAAGTTAAATAGAGAGATCTATCATTCAACGGCTAGAAAGAAATGGATACATTTGACCAAGGAAAGCACCTAAAAAGAGGTTTTCACGTGTGAGTATTATTTTTTTCTTCATTATTTTTTGTTTAGGAGCTGGATGGATTGAGAGAACTAATGCTCTCAATCACATTCAATTTCTTATTGAAACTGTAAATTCATCCTTGGAAAGGAGCTTCTTGTAAACTTTTTGTTTGTAACCATTCGCTAATAGTGGTATCTACTCCTCATCTATGGTTCTAATACTAAGAAAGCCATTATCATAGATTTTTTCCACCATATGAGGTCCCAACCATCTAGTCATGAGCTTTCATTTAAAGTCATTAAACCTAAATCATATAAGAGATCACAATCACCCTCTTGGAAGTCTTTGGTTTTGATGTGCTTATCATGCCAGGTTTTTTCTTTATAGTTGGACTACCTCAGTATGAAAAAAGGCCTACATCTTGTACTCATCCAAGGAATTTAGTTGTTGTATACTTTTAGTTTGTGCCTTAGTAAAATACATATCAATATGAGATTCCATCCTCAAAGTGTTGTATGCAAACTCAGTAGTAACAAATCCTTATTTTATAACTAGCTCAAAGGGAGTGAAACTAGTGGTAGTTTTCCAAGTGTTATTGTAGGACCAATTAGCTTCACAAGCCTTTTTTCCTAGTCTTTATTGTTGCCACTAATTACTTTAGTAAGAGTGTTCTTTGCAGATTTGTTGGTCACCTCTACTTTCCCATTTGCTTGGGGGTAGTATGAAGTGGAATTTCAATGGGAAATGTGAAGTTGTTTCATTATCCCCTCAATTACATTGGAAATAAATTGGGTGCCTTGATCTATCACTAACTCTCTTGGAAAGTTGAAATTGTAGAGAATGTTCTTTATTCAGAATTCAACTACCCTTATTTCTATGGATTGGTGTATTGCTTTTACTTCAGCTCATTTAGTCAATTAATCACTGCATACAATGATTATTCAATTTCTTTTTTCCATATGGGGGAACAATAGGATTAATGAATTCCGTGCCCCATTTTTAAAATGGCTCAAAATAAACTTGGGGTTGAAGGGAAATTTCATCCTTGTATGCTTCCCCATTCTTTAGCACTCATGACATTTTGTAGTGTATCTTTGGGCATATTTGTAAAGAGTTAGCCAAAAGTATCCTACTTGTAGGATCTTGTAGACTCTCCTTCTTGCAACAAAATGACCTCCACAAGGTAAATCATGATAGGTTTAGAGAATCCCATATACCCCATCCCTGCTCACATATATTCTTAAAACCTAATTAGGTCCCAAATTGAAACAACTTCCACAAATCCAAGTATAGGAGGAAATTTTTCTAATGATTTTGCATTTATCCCTTGAGGACAAGTGAAGAGGGAGTTGGCCATTGGATAGATAGTTGGAAATTCCAACATAACATGGATAGAAAAGTGAGATGTAGAAAATATGCCCATGCGTCTGCTGAAAATTTTAATATTGACAAGAAATATGTAACAAAATTTTATTTCCCTGCTTTGAAAATAACGATTATCAAATTGTTGTAAAGAAATAACCACCTTATTATCATAGAATTTGAATTTGGCTTGTTCATTATATATTTAATTGTTGCATGGCCAATATGTACAAAGACTTGGTGAACAGTAATATAATGTCTAAAATTATTGAAATATTATAGAACAATGAGGTATCCTTTTTTAGTTACAGTGTATTTCAATTCAACTTTTCAAAGATTCTTACCAATGATGTAGGTGGGATTTTACCCTCAAGTTGACCTAAAGTTGCTCCAATTTCCCCGTCTAATGCATCTGTGTCGATGTGAAAGGGAAAGGGCCAATCATGATCTTTAAGAATAGGTGTTTTCATTAAATTTTCCTTTATTCTATCAAGTGCTTTATGGCATGGATTTGTTCAACAAAACTCAACATCTTTGGTCAACAAAGAAAATAAAGAAGAGGAAATTCGCAAGAGCTTCACTGGGGGAGAAATATCATGCCACGTGGGTTCATATTGGGGGATATATATTGAGGAAAAAATGACATAATATATTGGTGGATATATAGGGGTAAAAGGTTTTTTTATTGGCAAATATAAGAAATGGAGCTTAAAGTTAATGAAAAAATATAAAGGGGTATAAAAATGTTAATGAAAAAAAGGATACCTACAATATCTAGTGAAAGTAGGGGTCTTTAAATTGGGAAGTTGTATTGGTTTCATATTGGTAGGGGGTTAAATAATGTGATTTTTAGACAGATTTTTCAATACGTAGTCAAATTAAGGGTATTGTTTAATATGCTACAAATGCACATGATATGTCAGAGGTTCACTGAGTGAATCCCTCGTGAGGAAATTTTACTGAAATACTTTATAAAATTCATATAGTACCCTAAAAGGACTAAGAAGCTTCTAACATCTCTTTATTTTTTAGGTATATGAAGGTATTTTTATGATTGCCACCTTACTAGGATCCACTTGAATCAATTTTGAGGAGAGAAAATGTCCTAGAAAAGCCCCCTCATTTATTAGCAACAAACATTTTTAATGGCTTAAGGAGACATTCATATCCCCATATATTTGCAAGACCTTGCTAATATTGGAGAGCTTCTTGAAAGTCATTCACATAGGCTGTGAAGACATACATATAAATTTCTACTCAATCATGTACAAGGTTATAAAATATTCTAAAGACAACCCTTTGGAAAGTGGTAGGGGCATTACATAAACCAAATGGAAGGAAATTATAACAAAAAGTCTCCCAAGGACAAGTGAAAGTTGTCTTATCTTTATATTTGAAATTGGTTTAGATCTTATTATACCTACTAAAACCGTCAAAGAAGGAAAATAACTTTTTCTTCACAAGTACATCAAGGACCTGGTTAATGAAGGGCATGGGAAAATTATCATTCCTTGTGGCTTTATTAAGTTCCATGTAATAAAAAAAATTATCCTTTTTCCATTTTTTTGGGAAAAATGACTAAAGAATATACCCTTTCACTATCTAAAATTGGATAGACGAATCATGCATCAAGTAATTTATACAATTATTCTTTGACAATGTATTTTAAATAAGGATTGCTTCATCTTTGAGGTTGGTGAGTGGGCTTGAGATCTTATTTTATGTATATGTGATGGTTCATACAAATTAATGTATATCTTTAATAACTTTTTAATCCCAGATAAATGCACTAATGTGATAGGGAGAAATTGATCCTCTTGATTAGCTGAAAGGGAAGAGCTAATTTTAACAGTTTGGAGGAGCCTATTTCCACTATTTTTATGTTGTTTTGATTAGAATCAATAGTCAATAAGTTTTCCCATAGAATTATTTTGAACTTGTTATGAAACTAGCTTAGAAAACAAAAGAAAATATAGATCAATGACTTGAGAAATAACCTCTTCAAGGGGGAAACCTCCTTTACATCACCTAGATGAAAAATTCTTGGGTGATACAAATGATAAGACCTCCTTGGTATATATAAACGTCTAAGGGGTCACAATATAATCAGAGCTTGAATAACAATAATAATTTAAGGGCACAACAATAACGATAAGGGGCTACACTAACAATAACAATAACGGGCATACACTAGTATTATAGGGAACTAGAATTCCCCTCTACTTCAAAAGAGTATTTCCCTCGTTGCTTGAGTAATTCTAGATGCTTTTGTATAGAATTCTCATCCTTCCATGTAGAATCTTCAAAAGGTAAGTTCTTCCGCTTAATGAGATACTCTGAAATTAATCGATTTTGTAACTATCGAGTTCTTGTTTTTGTGATCGCTTCAGGATCAAATATGATTTTTCCTTCTTTTTCAAGTTTTCAAAACACTATTTGAACTGGGAGCTTGTCACAGATAACCTTATTTAAGCACGAAACATGGAAAACGGGGTGTACTCGGGAAGATGTAGGAAGGCCGAATCTTTATGCCATGGTACCAATATTTTGCAGCACCTTGTAAGGACCATAGTACTTGGGTGATAATTTATTATCCTTTTAAGCTTGCTTGAGGTACATTTTTTTGTATTGTTGTAGTTGTAAAAATACCCAGTCACCTACATCAAAATTTATTTCACTGCGATGCTGACCTCTCTATTTTTTCATTCAATTTAGCACCAAAGTGAGGTTGTCCTTTAAGAGTTGGCGAACTTGTTGTTGATTCTAATGTGATATTCCACTACTTGAACCTTATAATTTTCTCTTAAAGATGATGTGATGGATGGTGGATGATATTATAAGGTGCCATAAATGCGGTAATCTTTGCTGAAATATGGAAGGAAGTGTTATACTACCATTTGTCCAAAGGTAACCACTTGAATCATTGTGTTTGTTTCTCAGATACAAAGAAATGAAGGTATCCTTCCAAACATTTGTTCACTATCTCAGTTTTCCCATCAGATTGAGGATGATAATATGAGCTATGAGTTAATTGAGTACCAATACATGAAAATAATTCCATCCAAAAAATTCCATTGAAAATGGGATCTCTGTCACACAATAATTGTTGGGTTTCCATGTATCTTTTAAATTGTTTCCATAAATGAAGTAGCAATTGTATTGGATTTAAAATGATATGTTAATGCACAAAAGTGTGCATACTTGGTAAGTCTATAAACTACCATCATGATGACACACTTTCCTTCAAACTTGGGTAAACTCTGATAAAATCCATATATACCCCCTCCCAACATTGACTTGGAATGGCTATAGTTTGTAATAGACTCAAGGTCTTAATTTTCTCAACTTTATTTTGTTGGAAAACCAAACATTATGCTACAAATTTTTGAATATCAAATTTAAGGTCATCCCAAAAAATTCCTTCTTGACTATGTGGTTTTTAAAATCTTGAGCGCCCTCCTAAGGGAGAGGAGTGAAATTCCAAAAGAATCATTTGTTTGGGTTGGGAATTCTTACAAATATGTAAGTGATATTTGTACCATAACAAATCATTTTTCCATATAAATGTAGCATATGTATTGGGAACTTGCTGCAACATTTGAATGAGTGTCCACACCACTTCATCATTCTTCCATTCATCTCTTGCTTTAGTTATCCAAGTAGGTTGGATAATAGAAATTGCACTAAGAAATGCTTCCACATCCTCATCCTTTCTTGAGTACATCTGCAACAACATTTTTCTTCCATTTTTTGTAGATGATTTCAAATTCATAACCCAACATCTCTCTGACCCATTTTTGTTGCTCTTCTAAAGACAAACTTTGTTCCAAAAGTATTTAATACTATCATGATTTGTTTTTACCTTGAAGTGTCTTCCCATTAGGTAAGGTCACCATTACTTTAGTGCATGTAGTATTTCCAATATTTCCTTATCATAAATAGGTTGGTGTAAATATTTTCCCTTTATTGGACAAATTTCAAAATTCATGGGTCTTCCTTCTTGCATTAGAAAAAAGCCAATTCCATTTCTTGAGGCATCACATTCCACAATAAAGGTTTTTGTGAAGTATGGAATAACTAAGGCTAGTACTTGGCACATTGCCTCTTTAATATGTGAAAAGGCCTTAGTTGCTTATGGATTCCAAGAAAATGCATCTTTCTTTAGTAATGTTGTTAGAGGTGCTGCTATTCTCCCATAATTCTTAACAAACTTGCAATAATACCATGTCAACTTGAGAAATCCTTGAAGATGCTTTAGGGCTGTGGGGATTTTCCATTCCATAATGGATTTAATTTTGTTAGGTTCTACCTTAACACCAGCATGAGATACAATATGACCCAATTATTCCATCTCCTATACTCCAAAGAAAAATTTGGAGGTTTTTGCATATAATTATTTCTCTTTCAATAGTTTGAGCACCCTGTCAACATGTTGAACATGATCTTTCCAAGACTTGTTGTAGATTAGTATATCATAAAAAATTACTAACACAAATTTTCTAAGGAAGGGTTTGAAAATGGAATTCATCAAACCTTGAAATGTGGAAGGTGCATTAGTAAGGCAAAAGGCATGACAAAAAATTTATAATGATCTTCATGAGTTTTGAATGTTATTTTCGGCATGTCTTCAGTCTTCATTCTAATTTGATGATATCTTGAACGAAGGTCCAACTTGTTGAAGTAAATTTCTCCATGTAATTAATACAAATATTCATCAATGACATGAATCGGAAACTTATATTTAATAATGATCTTATTTATCTCCCTATAATCCAGAACATATGCCATGATCCATCCTTCTCGTGTACTAATACAACTAGAGTGGAGAAATAACTTTGACTAGGTTGAATTATACCGACCTCTAGCATTTTTGCAACCATACGTTCAATTTCACTCTTTTGGGCATAGGGATATCTATAAGGCCTGACGTTTGGAGGAACACTTCATGGAATCAAATTAATAGCATGATCATAATCACAAATAGGTGGGAGGCCTTTAAGTGTCTCAAATACCTTGGAATAATTGTCCAAGACTTTTTGGAGATCTAAAGACATAGATGATTTCGATGTTTGAACCTCTAGTGAGAATAATTGTGCAATTACACCCCATTATTATTTCCTCATAAGATTTTTCATGCCATTAGATATGATTATGTTCCTCAGTTTCCTTGTGATACCCCTTAGTTCAACTTCCTTTCCTTCATAAAAAATTTTGAAGAAAAATTCTTGAAGATTAAAAGCTATCATCCCCAAAGATTGTAACCATTGGAATTCTAGTACAACATCAACACCACCCATTGGAATAGAAAACATTGGACTATTCAATACATATACCCCAGGTTCAGCTTGATATTATGGAACTTTCTATAGAAATTTATAGTTCCTCCATTTGCAACCATCACCTGACACTCTCGTGTTGGATATAGAAAGCAATTAAATTCCTTGGATATCTTACAATTAATAAAATTATGGGTATTTCATGAATCAATCAACACTATTACCATTTTACTCTTGATATATCCTTCTATGGTGAAAGTTTTAGGATTGGTAATTCTTGCCAATGCATTACAATATATGGTTGGATTCATTTCTTCTTTCTCTAGGGTTGGTTCCTGGTATATATCCTCTTATTTTGATGTTTCTTGTTCCTTTTCTTCCTCCTCTTCACAATCTGTGTAAAATAATTTATTTTCAGCACATTACGACTTTTAGTGTATTTTATATCAAAAATATAACAAATCCTTTTTACTCTTTTTTCCTCCATTTTTTGTGGTGTCAACCTTGAAGGTTGTGGAAGGCTAGGAGAAACAACACTTCCATATTTATAGTTTTGAGTTGTAGACTTCCTTATTTCCATAATTTTTCTTTCAACTTTTCTTGCCACCTTGAATTCCTTCTCCAATAAATCAAGTTCCCAAATGTGAACCTCATGTTGTATTTTATCATTTAAAGTTCCTATGAAGACATCAATCCTATGCTCCTCTAGAATATCAATTACCCTAATATTCAAATTTTAGAAGTCCTCAATGTGCTCCTCCATTAAACCCTTTTGTCTGAGATTTATCAATTGGCTAAAGAAGGTGTTGTTCTGCGTATCCTCATAATGTGCTATCATTTCCTCCATAAAAATTGACCAAGTTAAAAGTTGTTTACAAGAACAAATCCATCGATACCATACACATTGATTGGGTTCTAAATATAAAGATGAAATGCGTACCTTTTTATGTGTTTTACATTACGAAGATAAAAATATTTCTTCATCTATAGTATCCATGTCACTCGGTCCTTGCCATCAAAATTCCTCATATCAATATTTGGAATGTGATGGGCCTTAAACCCAACATTGGAGACTCTAAAATCATAACTTATATTCCTTTTTTCCTCATCATGATTTTAATGGATTACCTTGTCACCATTGGGAAGCCTTTCTTACAACAACTTTGTCAACCCTTCCATCAACCTTCCATATTAACATTCATCATTGTTTCCATGTCAAAAATTTTAATCATCCTTCAAACCTTCCATGTCCCTTTTTATTTTTACTTCTAAACCATCCATCTTAACATTCATCATCGCTTCCAATTCATTTTTGGTTACTCTTTGCGAGAGTGGAATTTGTTTTACTCGGTCTCATAATTTTGATATATCATGTTGCATTTTTTCCTCTTCTTCATGTGTCATAGAAGAGCTTTCTGGTTGTTTACTGGGAGTGTCCATTTTTTGTTTCGAGGTATGTTGGAACCAAATAATGATATCTATGCTTTAATATGCTCTTTGAATTACTTGATACCGATTTTTCAAATAAAACTTATGAAAATTTAAAAAATACACACATTTTTCTTCTTAATTTTAGGAGCTTAATATCAAAACACTTGTATCTCTAAAAACTTTTAAGAAATGGAAACAAGAAATTTCATTTTAATTTTTCCTTGAATTAAACTGAGAATTAAAATCGAATTCTATTCTCATAGAAACTTGTAAATAGCTAATTAAGTTTAAATTAACTTAATTAGCTTAGGAGTATTGAGTTGAAAGTCTTTCTGAAGTCATGTATATGTTCTCCCTAAGTTTTAGGGGTCTAGGATGATTTTAATTGTGAGTTGTAATTAGATCACTCAGTTTACTTAGTTATTTTTAGTTAAATTAGTTCCAAAATATTTGTGGAACTAATATAGAGTTAACAGTCAGTTGGTTAACTAGTGCATCCACAAGTGTTGTCAATTATGAGAAACACCCAGTTGAGACTAGAGTGCAGGGACAATGTAGTATCATTTGTATGGTTTACTAAGGTATATAGATCATGTATGCAATAAAACAAGGACCTGTGTTTGGATTGCACAATTTTGGAAGCATGAATTAGCTTTAAATATGGGCTATTCATCCTAGGAATTATGCAAGGAAATAGGGGCTTGGACAGTTCTTGAATAAGCTAAGGATTTGGCTTGAGATATCTTGTGAGCTGAGAGAGTTGAACATACTTGTGCAGAATTGTTTTAGTGAGAACAAGATTTGTATCTTCACTCATATTTATGATATATGCAATATAGATAGGTGGGGTTTTGAGAAATGGCTTTCCCTAGGGAAACTTATTGTTTTATGTGCCATTGAATTGTCTTCTTCTTGTTCACATTGTTTTCATAGATCTATTGCCTTTTGCTGGTTGAAAGTAGAAGTAGATTCTTATCCTGTGCTTTAGTAAATTGCATGAGTTTGTGAATCTACAGGATTTCCTACATGGTATCGAAGCTGAAGATAGTATACTAGAGGAGATTTTGAAGTTTTGAGTTTTGAGTTATAGGTGAAATTCAAATTTGCAATACATACTTCAAGATCGGAAGATGGCATTCTATTGTTTGCGGCTTGAGTATGCCTTAGAAGGCAGCTTGAATTTTATAGACTAGAGGGACATAATTGAGGTTGTGCTAGAGGATAATGTCTTTAAGGAATTCGTTGATCAAGAAATTCCTACCAACAACATCGAATGTATAGAATTTGGCCGAATAGAAAAAGTTTGTGGCAAAGGTGAGGCGGATAATCCTTAAGGGAGTTCAAGACCACATTGTCTCGAGTCTCCATGGCAAGGAAACTTCATATGCTACGTGGATAGCATTGAAGGACTTGTATCAAAACAACAGTGATCAAAAGAAATTGGCACTGAAGGATAAATTTCGAAAAATCAATATGGAGAAAGGTGAGACAATTCAAAAATACTTTTCCAAGTTCACTCAGTGTCATGATGAACTTGGAAGTCTGGGAATCATGGTTTCCGAGGATGATATGGTGAGTATTTCTCTTCTAGTACTCCCAAAGAGTTGGCATAGTTGTTAGGACTCTGTCAATGGTCAGGAGAGGCTTCCAGATTAGGAATGATTGTGGTTGGATTTGATTTAGGAGGAGATCAGGAGGAACACTAGGGATGACTCTTCATCAAAGACTAATGATGAAGAGAACTATGCCTTAGCAATTAAGATGAATAAGGGTAAAGGGAATGGTTCCCATTCCAAATCAAATTCTTATCATGGAGGTAAGAAGAAATACATGACGAAAGTTAAGTGCTTTCATTGTCATGAGGTGGGCCATTTTGCTACAAACTCTCCAATCAAGAAGTCCAAGAAGAAGTCCTCAAGAGGAGAGGTGGGTGAGGCTTTGATCTGTCAATTCGAATTGGAATTTTCCCTCATTGCATGCATGGTGTCATCAATGATGGGAAGTGTATGGTACTTAGATAGTGGAGCTTCATTCCACATGAATGACAACAAAGATTTATTCAATGGCCTAGAGGATAAATATCTCCAGATGCATATCAAGATGGGTGACGATGGGAAGTATAATGTTACTGGATTGGGCATGATACTTTTCAAAGGGAGCATGGGGCTCCACTCACCTTGAAGAATAGTATGTATGTGCCCATGCTAAAGAATAACTTGGTATTTGATGCCATGCTTGAGGGTAGAGGCTATGATGTGATCTTCTCGAAAGGAAAGGTGTTCCTTCAACACATAGCCACGAGTCAATTAAAGAAGATAAAGATTCGGGTGAATAATCTCAATAAGCTGGAGGTAGAGGAGTATGCTGCTTTGAGCACAAAAGAAGAAAGTGTGCAGAGTTGAGACATTGGAAAGTTTTTTCACAGGCGATTGAGCCACTTGCATCATGGGGCTTTGAAGATATTGCAACATATCTCTACCACTCTTCCCAAAGGTATGCTTGAGCAAGTTAATACATGCAAGGGGTGTACTTTAGGAAAATACACCAAGTCTTCATTTCATGACAAAGATAGTCGAGCATATGCTATTCTAGAGCGAGTCCATTTAGATGTGTGTGAAGTGTTTTCGACAACATCCATGACCAAACATAGGTATTATGTTATATTTGTTGATGACTTTTATCAAAAATGGTGGATATTTTTCATGTAGAAAACGATCAAAATTTCACAAAGTTTTGCGAGTTTAAAGCATTGGTGGAGAAAGAGTTGGACAAGAAGGTTAAAGCTCTACAAAGTGATAATTTTGGTGACTATGTCTCAAATGATTTTAAGAACTTCTATGCAGCAAAAGGGATTAAACAGAAGTTGACGACACCCCGTAACCATCACTCGAATGGGGTGGCCAAGAGGAAGAATGAAAGCATAGTAGGGGAAGTGAGGGAAATGTTGCATGATCAGGGCCTACCACTATAGTTGTGGGCTAAGGCATGCAACACAATAGTTTATGTTCAGAATCGTAGCCCACATCAGATACTTAAGATGATGACACCAGGACTTTTGGGTCATCAATATATTTCCATGTGACCAAAGATACACGGAAAAATATTGAACTAAAAATAGAGTTGGGGATATTTTTGGGGTGCACTGACATACATCACAACTATTGGTGTACTTTCTGACCAACAGGATGGTAGTGGTTTGCAGGGATGTCATATTCAATGAGGAGAAGGCCATGCGAGTTTCCCTTGAGAGGGAGCTTGAGCTACGTGTGGATGAGGAGATTTTAGCTCTTAAGTTTGAGGAGTCTCATATTGATGTGGAGTAACCATATGTAGAGGATCCAAGAGTGGAGACATCCACTCAAGAAGCGTCTTCCAAAGAGGGAAGAAAGCACACTAGAGAGGTTGACATGTTGTTGGATGATGCATGGGAAAATGTGGGAGCACCCACTTCTCAGCGGAGGGAGAGGAGGTCACTTGAGAGGTACATTGGATACATGGCTCTTATGCGTGAATGTGTTGTAACAAAGCCATCTTCCTTTAAGAAACAGTGCAACAGCCGGGTTGGGTTGATGACATGGTGGAGGAGTATGACTCCGTAGTTCGTAACAATGTTTGGGATGTGGTCTCGAGACCAGAGGACACGTTAGTGGTGAGATATCATTGGCTTTACAAGGTAAAAAAAGCTACATATTATAGTGTGGAGAAGCATAAGGCTAGATTTGTGGCCCATGGCTTTTCATAGGTAGAGGGGATTGACTGTGATGAGACCTTTGCTCCTATTGCAAGGTACTTGTCAATCATATCTATATTGGCACTATCAGCACAGATGGGTTGGAAGATGCATCAGATGGAGGTAAAGACAACCTTCTTTAATGGCATGATTGAAAAAGAGGTGTACATAGAGCAACCTGAATGTTTTGAGACCTTTGACCGTGAGTCACATGTATGATGGCTCAAGAGAGTGTTGTATGGATTGAAGCAAGAACCCTGTGCTTGGTACACCAGGATAGATAGCTACTTGATTAGGTTGGTATTCATGAAGATTGAAGCAGATGTGAAACTTTACCACATAGTGGTGGTTCAAGGTAAATTGTTGATCATTGTACTTTATGTTGATGATCTCATACTGATAGGTGATGATCAGTTGATCAAATCTTGCAAGGAGGACCTTGCAAGAGAGTTTGGGATGAAGGACATGGGGCTCAAGCATTACTTCTTAGCATGGAGGTATGCCAGGGTGATGAGGAGTTGTTTGTGTCTCAGGGAAAATATGCCAACAAGATACTCAAGAGATTCCACATGGAGAACAACAAACCCATGGAGACTCTTCTAGCTGGTAACTGGAGGAAGGAGGATGCTACTTTAGGGGAAGTAGTGGAAGCTGTTGTTTATAGGCAGCTTGTGGGTTCACTCCTGTACTTGGTGAACACAGAACCGAATATGTGCTATGCAGTTAACCAAATTAATCAAGCAATGGTTAGGCCTACCAAGTTGTATTGGAAGGCAGAAAAGAATGTGTTGAGATACCTCAGGGGCACTTCTTAGTATGGATTATGGTATAGATGGATAGAGGGAGTGAAGCTTCAAGGCTTCACCGATATAGATTAGGCAGGGAGTCCATTTGACTGGAAGAGAACATCATGAGGGATCTTCAGTATTGGTTTAGTGACAGTTTCTTGGTATAATATGAAACAAAGAGTGGTTACACTCAGTTCAGCAGAGGCAGAGTACATGGCTACAAGTCAGGAAACATGTGAGGCCATATGGATGAGGAAGATCCTAAGTGGCTTGTTTGGTCAGCAAATGGATCCAACTATGATTTACTGCGATAATCAGATTTGTATCAAACTCTCTAAAAATCTAGTTTTTCATGATCGATCCAAGCATACTGATATCCGATATCATCATCTCAGAGATTGTGTATTGAGGTGAATTATTTTGTTAGAGTACATTCCCATGGAGGATCAAGATGCTAACATTTTGACAAAGACATTGTCAAGATGTAAATTCGAGTTTCACAGAGATAGGATTGGGGTAACTGATGATCCCTTTCTTGTTGAGAGGGAGTGTTGAGAAATGGCAACAAGAAATTCTAGTTTAATTTTTTGTTGAATTAAACTGAGAATTAAAATTGAATTCTATTCTCATAGAAACTTATAAATAGTTAATTAAGTTTAAATTAGCTTAATTAGCTTAGGAATTTCGATTTGGAAGTCTTTATGAAGTCATGTATATGTTCTCCCTAAGTTTTAGGGGTCTTGGATGAGTTTAATTGTGAGTTTTAATTAGATCACTCAGTTTGCTGAGTTATGTTCAGTTACATTAGTTCCAAACTATTTGTGGAACTAATAGAGTGTTAACAATCAGTTGGTTCACTAGTGCATCCATAAGTGCCACTCTAGTTAATTGAAGATTCCCTCATCAAAAACTCATATGTGTCGATTCTCAGAAAGACTCAGTTGAGACTAGAGTGCAGGGACAATGTACTAACAATTGTATGATTTATTGAGTTTTATAGATCATGCATGCAATTAGAGAATGACCTATGTTTGGATTGCGTAGCTTTGGAAGCATGAATTCCCTTTAAATATGTGTTATTCATCCTAGGAATTACACAAGGAAATAATGGCTTGGAGAGTTGCTGAATAGGTTAAGGATTTGGCTTGATATATCTTGTGAGCTAAGAGAGTTGGGCATACTTGTGTGGAATTATTCTAGTGGGAACAAGATTTGTATCTTCACTCATATTTCTGATATATGCAATACAGATAGGCGAGGTTTTGAGCAATGGATTTCTACATGAAAACTTATTTTATTATGTGCCATTGATTTTTCTTCTTCTTGTTCATATTGTTTTCATCGATCTATTGCCTTCCGCTGGTTAAAAGTAGAAGTATATTATTGTCCTGTGCTTTAGTAAATTGCATGAGATTGTGAACCTACAGGATTTTATACAAAATTTCAGCCTCCCAAGGTCTGAAATTTATTCTTTTGGTAGCTCTCTTAGTCTTCTTTCTAATGCCATAAGTCAGACCAAGATTGGATTCTTCATTATAAAGTTATTCCAAATATCCCACGGTGACTTGTTTATAGACTGGTTCAATAGAGAGATCTTGTATGGGATGTGACATGTCATTGTTTAAACCTTCCACTCTATAATCAATAAACAAGAAATTAAATTCCGTACACTTTTAGTCACTTTTTACAAAATTCAAATTTGATGCTTGAGAAGAAAGTTATGACAATTATTCCTAGGTCACTTGTTTGAGAATGAATTCTGGAGCATGCAGAAACTCTAACTTCTTCGGAACATATCTTAGACAATATAGCAAACCAAGATCTTAAATTTCTACAAGATGTTCACCAAGATGTCTAATCCATGTGGTCAAAAATTCAGCTTCTAAATTTACATAGAAAAAAGACTATTGCAAAAAATCCAAGATGACCTGTTTGAAACAACAAAACCCTAGAATCTAAAACTCTGATACCAAATGTTATGCAACCATCTCATAAATAAAATAAAATATAGATCAATGACTTGAAAAATAGCCTCTTTGAGGGGGAAACCTCCTTTACATCACATAAATGAATAGTTCTTGGATGATACAAATGATAAGACCTCCTTGGTGTATATAGTAGTCTAAGGGGTCATAATATAGTCAGAGGGTACATAACAATAATAATGTAAGGGCACAACAATAACAAAAGTGGGTGTCTATGGGGCACAACAATAATAATAAGGGGCTACACTAACAATAATAATAAGGGGGATACATCAATATTAAAGGGACCTAACAGAAAAACTATCCTAGGGATAACTTCTCTTTCAACCCATCAATTTGCATAGCAATGGGATATTTATTTTTCAGAAAATTGTCAATCAAGTACTATTCATCAACCTACTTGTTGTCGAGGGTTTTTTTATGGTACACATAGGATATGGTGATGAGAGGTTAGAATATTCTTGTTCTTCTTTTACACATGTAGGAAAATAAACTTCAATGAGAGGTTAATGTGGTGGATATAATACACATTGTTTTTGGGACTTCCATTTAGTAATTCTCATGTTTCCAACCATATAGTTAAAATATGAATAAACGATAGCTAGTCAAGGTCTCCACAGAATAAGTGAATAACTATTGAAATAGGTATTAGGTCAAAGGAGAAGGAAATATATGGGATATACCCATGAGTCTATGGAGACCATTACATCTTCAATTATTCCTTTTGGATCTATTGTGGATCTATCAACAAGTTGCAACACAATAGTGGTCTTTCTCAAGGACTCTTGGTGGTTAAGTTTAAACATATTTTCCCTGGGCATGCCATTAATTGTAGCCCCCATATCAATGAGAGTTTTTTCCACTGCAATATTGTTTATACGTACATCTACCACTTGATTAATAGGATCTAAATACATACGGATGATTACTCGCCAAAGCATCAGGTCGACTAGCTTCTCAATAACATTGATGGTAGGGTTATCCCTTATTTTCTTCCTAGGCATTCTAATACATTCTTCTTTGATGAATTTATTATAAATGGGAACATCTTTGTGTTCATAGGTAGAACAATTCCTTCCTACAACGAGTGAGTATTGAACCAATAATGGTCCCAATTAGACCCCTATTCATTTGGTTGGTATGTATACTCTGCCAAACAAAGGTTTGATTTCTTTTATACTCTAAAACTAAATAAATTCTAAAATTAAAACTAAATTAGGGAAAATATATGACATAATTTGATATTACAGTTGATTAAAAACAAATATACAAACTATTATGTGTGTGTGTTTAGCTTCATTAATCTTAAAACAGGAGGGGTGGGGGGAGGGGAATCATCCAAACACAATACTTGGAAATATACTATGGATGTTTGACCCCTTAGGAATGTGAGTCCATCCAGCCACACAAAAAATGATTTTTGGGTTTTGTTTTCAAGAGCTTATGAACAATTGTATTATGTTTTTATACTTTCTATATTTTTACTGCATGAAATTTATTGAATTCAAATAGCATAAAAAAATATATCTCTTAAGAGAGAGAGAAAATCACACAACTATAATTTGAATATCAAATATTAATGTTGAAGGAAAATATATAATAAATCTGAAATAATAAATATTTTCGACAATAAAATATCTTGAATTGTTTCAAAAGAAATAATCACAAACACATTCTAATATTCTACATAAATTGATAAGTAAATGAAAAATTAAGACAAATACAAATAATGTCGATTAAATAATTAAACTAATCACAAAATATCAAGCTCAACTCAAAAAATGCATCAAATTTTGAAATGGTCTTCAAAAGCTTGAATATCAAAATATTGATTACGAAACCAAACTCTCAAGTTTCAACGATTTCCAACACCTACACCAATGTAGAGGGTTGTATAAATAAGAAAAATAAATAGGATAAGGCTTTTTTCAGCTAAAAATAGAATATTTTTAAAGATTTTCTTCAACAAATATAGTAATAAAAATATAAATCTTATCCAATTGTAACATCTTCTTCTAGAACTTGGTGGGCCATTTTAATCTTCTTCCTGGATTTGAGCGGTTGAAGATAATTCGACTAACATATTTTTAGGAGTGTTTTTTTGGATGTATGCAACCTGTTCCAAATATTTTTCAAAAGTATGTTGAAGATGAAGTGGTAAGAAATTACCAATATTGAATTGACATTTGGATAATATATTTTCAATATACCTCTTTTTGCAATTATATTTTGTTGAAAACTTGCATATCAATTTCATTCGTTCAATAGGAATTTCCAAATGTTCTAAAGAACCTGTTCATCCCATGTACTAACCTCTTTAATTTTTTTTTCATATGATGATCTTTTATCCTAAACTTCTTGTTGATTAAGTCTCAACGGCATTGATTCCCTGGGGGATTTTGGTTGATGCATATCAAACTACTCTATAAATTCGATCCTGAATCCCAAATTGAATCACAAACCTTAACTGCATCTTCAATCCATTCCTTAATTTTCTTACAATTTGAATCTCTCTAGTTTAATGAGGCAATCATAAGCCTTTTATCCCTTTTAGAGAATTTTACAATCTTCTCAAGATGAAATTATTTTTCCCAATCAACGATATAACCAAATTTGTTATTTATCATTTTTTCCTCTCCCATTATTAATTCAATTTTGTTGGTAAGGGACAATATCTCTAGGAAAAACCTATAAATTTTATCCATACTCAAAAAATTTAGGGTGAAGATAGCAAGAAGAGTTGCAGACCTTCAATTTCTTAAAATTTGTCGTGACAATAATCTCATTCCTTCTTTTGCGCAGATTAACCATAGATTACATATCATATTTAACAACAAAGCATTTTTTCAATTAAGAATTACTCTAATTCAGGAAGAAATTAAAAGGGTCAAGGTTTCTTTGGATAATCTTGTACGCTCAACTCTCTAAGCACACCTAAAACTAGCCAACAGCATCAACAAGGATCTGTGGTCTGTAATTGATTCCAGAACTGCTCTAAAAGCCAGTAATGAAGGACATATTGCTCTTGCCAGACAACGCAAGAAACTATCTAAATTATTAAGTGGATCATATTATAAAAGAAACAAAGATAATTCAAGCCGAAGACCTGACTATTCAAATAACAATTTGATTCAGTCAATCGTAAGTTTAAATGGAGGCATAACCGAGCAAGTGGATGTCCAAACGAATGGAGAGAAGATATGGGTTGAATCTGCTCATAACGTAAGTAGCTACAGGTGTTCATGGCATGAGTTAGACAACATCTTAAACAATGGTGTTGTTACCACGCATATCACATGTTCAGACAGCACAGATCCAAACATCGTTAATAACAAGATAACGGGTTCAGATAATGCGGGTTTGGAATACACTTTTGGCACGGTTTCCCTAATTGAAACGCAGGACATGGAAAACATCAACACCAGGGATGAAATGGCGGTCAATACAACAAGCAACAAATCTATAGCATCCATCGAGTTAGCCAATAAAACGGTTTTGGTAAACATTGAATCAGTCAACACAGTAAGAAATAAATCGGTAGCATCAAACGAGTTAGCCAATAAAATGGATTCTGAAAACATTGAAACACTGAACAGTAGCATAAGAAGCATGGGCAGCGATGCGCAAGCCACAGAAATCATCAACACCGTAGACGTAATAACTGACAGAACAAAAAATAATCAATTGAAAAACATCAAACGATGAGAGATATGAAGGAAAATCGGTTAGAATTAAAGCACCGAGTGTTAGCATTGATAATCTAATAAACACAAGCATTGATATGATGTACAGCATAAGTAGCCCAAATGAGGTCAATAATAGAATTATTTCCTCGTTTAACAAGGACAGTGAGTCTGAAATATGCGATAGGGCAAAGGAAGATTGTATTAAACTAAAGAATTCTAGTGAAATCAATAGAGCCAACAATTTTGAAACTAAACCTGATAAAAGCAGCAAAAACAAAAATTCTTCAAATGATATAAAACCCAGAAGGAAAGTAGTGAATTTATCTTCTCAAGAATTAGGTCCAGATGTCATGAGTGTTCTCAACAAAGGATTGGGGTTTGCAGTTGCCCCTAAAAATGTACCAGTTGAGAATATCATCTGGTGTGTAGAAGATGGAATCAATAACCTTCCCCTTGAAGACAAGGAAACCCTAAGGCAAGTAATTTCCCTCATTATGAGAAAATTGAAAACTCCCAAAAGTAATTTAAAGAAAGAAGAACTTCTTGCTCTTAAGGCCCTTCGAAATAATGACAAAATTGTAGTCCTTAAGGCTGATAAGGGTGGGGTAGCAGTAATCTTAGACAAAGATGACTATGTCTCTAAAATGAATGAGCACCTAGCCTGTGGTAGTTATAAAAAACTTAGCAAAAATCCCATTCCCAAAATCATGAGAGAGGTGAAAAAGACCATTTTAGAATCCAACCTCGAGGAAAAATTACAGAAAAAGCTAACCCCTTCTTGTGAAACTATCCAAAGAATTTATGGTTTACCTAAAATCCATAAAGAAGGAGTTCCTCTTAGACCAATAGTTAATACCATTGGCTCCCCAACCTATTAACTCGCTAAATATGTTTCCAAGATACTTAGGCCCCTTGGTGAGAACACTAATTCTTTCATTAAAGACTCTCATGACTTTGTGAAACTTATCAGAGATGAAAGGATGAACCATGATGAAGTCTTGGTGAGCTTTGACGTAGTTTCCCTTTTCACCAAGATCCCTCTTGATGAAGCCATTCAGGTTATAAAAGATGTTACTGATCCCCAAAAAATGAGACTTGCTGAGATTTGTTTACAATCAACTGTTTTCACCTTCCAAGGTGAATACTATGAGCAAAATTCTAGAATAGCAATGGGATCACCCCTCTCGCCAATTGTGGCCAACCTTTACATGGAATACTTTGAAAAGAAGGCCCTTGATTCATACCCTTTGAAACCAGCTTGGTGGAAACGATTCGTAGATGACACAAACATAAAATGGACTCACGGAAAAATAGAGCTTGAAATTTTTTTCATTCACCTTAACTCTATCTCCCCTGAAATAAAATTCACCATGGATATGGAAGAAAACATGATGATCCCCTTTTTTAGACGTTCTTATCATTAGAAAAGAGGATCGCTCCTTAGGGCATAAGGTTTTTAGGAAGTCAACCCACACAGAAAGCTACCTCCATGCAGACTCCCACCATCACCCATCCCAAAAGTTTGGTGTTTTGAACACTCTGGCTATTAGAGCTCTTAGAATCTCTGATTCTGATCATTTAGATGAAGAAAAGAAGCACTTAGTATCAGTTTTTAAAAGTATAGGCTACAAAGAAAAAGAAATTAGGATGGCTATAGAAAGGGCTGAAAGAAGGGTGTTATCTCAAGAGCTGAAAGCTCAAGACCAACCCCAGGGTGGGAAAGTGCTTCTACCTTATATTCAAGGTGTTACAGACAAGATTGCAAGAATCCTAAGAAAGAAAGACATAATCACTCAGTTCTCGACTCACGGAACTATTAGACATAGTATGAGGTTTGTCAAGGATAATATTGATAAACACCAACTTAAAGGAGTTTATAAAATAGATTGCTCATGTGGGAAAAGTTACATTGGTGAAACTGGTTGTTCCTTGCAAACTAGACTGGAAGAACATGTAGCAGATATTAGGAATGATAGATCTCATACCTCGGCCCTGGCAGAGCACTCCTCTAAAACTAGGCACCGTCATTGTGTGGAAAATGCCTCAATTGTCGCAAGAGAAGAACATCATCATAGGTGAAAAATTAGAGAGGCTCTTGAGATTATGAAACATCCGCATAATCTCAATAGGGACAATGGCATCGAGATCAGTAGTAGTTGGTTTCCCTTAATCAGAGAATTATGACCTCTAATGCTTCCCAGGTTTGCCCTCATTAAGTATTTCCTTTTTAATCAAACTCAGGGCATTAATAATTAATATTCAAATATAATAACTATAAATCTACTGAATTAATAATATTTAAGTGATAGATAATTCATAGTTTGTATTAACTATTAATTATGACTATTTAGTATCAGTAGTATTATTAATTATCATTATAAAATATTACTACTTATGATTATAAAAATTACTATTATTAATTATCACTAATTGTTATTAATAGATTATAACTATTAGTATTATCATTATTTCAACAAAATTAATCCAAGCAACCCCTAAAATAATTTAATTAATATTCAAATTAATAGAACTCTTCATTAATTTTGATAAATTAACTCATTAATATTAATATTTAGTATTTTATTACTATTATTTATTATTTATTAAAAACTATTAACAATAATTATTTATAACAATTATAATACTTACTATTTATTATTATTCTTCTTATTTTTATCATTAATTGTTATTATCAAAAAATTTAGTTTATTAATAAATTTAACTACAAGATACTATTATTATAAATCATTTCAACTTATTATATGCAAGATTATTATTAAGAAAGAGAAAAAAATTGTTAATTATTAAGAGAGAAAGTATTTTACTATAAGAAACCTTTACTATTTATTATTAATATTAATTTATCATCAGAAATTGATATTATATAATTAAAACTAAAACAAACCTAAAATATAATTAATTAATTAATTAATAATAGATTAAATTAAATATTTTGATATTATTAATTATTAAACAACCGACTTTCATTTTTTCCCTTAAATCAAAACAACTTTCCTCATAACTATTTATATCTCCCTATCAAGCTCTTCTTCTATCAACACTCAATAGTTGTCCTGATGATGGATCCCTGTTGGGATGTGAAACGTTGACAGAAAAATGGTTTTTACTGTGGGTTCTCCGGTTTCTAAATAAAATTTTATCCATATTATTGTAAAATTTAAGTTGAACCTTACTTACCTTTTGATTCACCTGTAAGGCCTATTCTATCAGGAAATTGATAGTTACAATAATTTCCTGTCTTTCCTTAAATTGTTGCTGCAAGGATTCAAATTATTTGATTCTCTTGATCTATCTTCAAATCTAGAATTTCCTTAGCATGTTGTTTAATCAAATCAAGCAATTATGCTTGCCAAAACTATTTCAAATTTGAATTATCAAGATTATTCTTTTGCTCTATATGTTGAATTGTTAAATCAAATCCTTATCTAAGAACTATGGACTGTCCTTGACATTCTTCTTCATAGAAAAATATGTTCCATTCCAGTTGTTCTTCAAGTTATTTGATTTTATTCAAACTTTTATTATAGACATAAGAGAGATTATCAATTGTATGTTGATTATGATTCATGAAGGCTTTGAGGACTCAATTTGATTCTTTATATTTATCTTTGTGATCACTTGATGCTTTATAACTAAATCCTTTAATAGTTTCAGTAGAATCATGCTTCCTATTTTGGTCCTCTTAACCACTGATTTGATTTGAGAGTTGAAATAGTAATCACTTAAAGAAACAATTGTTTCAGTAATTGGTTCAACTTCAAATACTAGTATCAAAATGGAAGAGACAACTGGAATATTTGTTGAAATATGAGTTAAATAAATTCTTGGATACCAATCTTTCGAAATTTGCATTGATGACTAAGGAGTTTGTGAAACATCTTGAACTGATTCCTTATGAATTCTCTGAGTTTATGGAGTGACCTTCATTGCACTTTGTTGAAATTCTTTGTTGATATCTTGGAAAATTGTTTGAATGGTTTGTTGGGCTTTAATTGATTTTTGAACAATTTCTACCCGTGGAAATATCTGGTTGGTTGGGTGAATCAACATCAATTATCATCCTTTCTTCCATAGAAATATCTTGTTCTTGAGTTTTTTTCTTCTTTGCTATTTGAGACTTTTTAAATTGCTTATGTATGTTTCCTTCTTTGTATTTTTCAGTCAAATCAGATGAAATAAAATATTGAAATAAAGAGGTAAATTCAAGTCGAACTGGAGATTTTGACACTCCAACATTTTTCTTTGACATATCTGGAGAAGTAGGTTTTGTAGGAATATCAATAAAACGAAAAGTCAAAAATCTAGATAATTTTAACTTTTTAAGAGGTGCTAAAGTATAGAGACTCATCGATTTAAGATAAAATTGATAAGTAACCTTCCTGAACTATTGTACTTTAGCCTCATACTCATCATCCATGAAATGAGATCTTTGAGCTACTTGATAAAAATTAACAACATGAATAAAATCATAATCATACAAGGGTTATTGATGTTGAAAAGCTTTTGATAAACTTGTCAATTTGTAATGATTTATGATAACATTTTTGGGGTCACATCTAAAGTAGGGCGATGGGCCTCATTAATAGGTATATAAAAAGGCCCATCTAGCCATCCAACATATATTTACCTCTTTCCTCGCATTTGATAACATCTTTTTGACTATAATGTGTTCATTAGGAAGAATAAAGGATGTTTGTCATATCTTGTGGACTAATATGATTAATGTGTAGGAAAAAAGTGCATTTACAATGTAGAAATACATTGGAGGAATTTGAAGAAGATTTAGGAGGCTTGTGGCCTTCATTTAATCACCTACAACTCCACTTTCTCCTATATTTACTCACTGATAGTTAAATAATCTACTAATTGTTGATGATGTATGTGTTGTACTTGATGGCAACCCACTTATAGAAAAACAACTCAATTGTATATGGTAACTAGATGAACTAAAAAAGAGATATCAGATGTGACAAAATGCATGAGAGTGGTGTTTATAGATGTGATGAAATGCAAGGCAAATTCAAGGAATCAGTTCAGGAAGCAACTCATTCAGATGTCAGATCACAGTACTACAGGTTAACAGCATAGAGTTACAGATCAGACTCACATAATGAAGAAAGATAGGTATACGAAGATTCACCATTAACCAAGCCACATATACACGTGGGTTAATAGAACAAAAGAAGCGTATAATGTACACACGCACTTTCACAGAGAGGAAAGTGCATATACCTTGGAAAACTAAGTTTTGGTTCGAAGTATTTGGGCCATGGTATTTTGATCCATGGTATTTGATTCAAGGTATTGACCCTAGGTATTTTATCCAAGGTATTGATTCTAAGTGGTTTTGGTCCATTGTATTGAGAAAGGCCTAAAACTATAAGAGGAGGAGAAAATCATTAGGCCAAGGTGCTCAAGCATTGAATACCTAATGAAGAGTGAGATCTAGTATGCAGGCTATTGGGTTATGGTGCATTGATGGATCTGAACCAAGGAGGAACCTTAGCGGTTGATGGAGGATAAGATCTAAAGATCTTAAGGTGTAAAGTGAACTATCATTATGTGTTTTTGCTCATGAATACTCTAGATTTGAATACTGACGCATATATTATTCTGTAAATGATATGATTTGGGTATAACTGAAGTATGGTATAGTTGCATAATAATGAATTAATATTTGTAGATGTATACGCTGGTTGGCTTTGAGGAAAGCGTGTATACACGCAGGTTTGGCACAAGAAAGTAGCGTATACCTTACAATCTATGTTTTAGTTGCTGATGTTTGTTGTTGCAGTGTTTTGGGTTCTGGCTTGAGTTCTGGTTATTATATTCTGGTGACATCATTCTGATAGATCAGATTGATTGGTTGTCAAAGTGATTGATTGACTTGGTTGTGGTTGGTTCAATAGGAGATTGGTTGATGCAAATATATTTGATGATTGAATGATGTTGTTGATGGATCTAGTCTAAAAATTTATGAAACATGGTCCCTAGAAGAAAAGAGAAGGTTGTAGCCTTCTGTAGGCCTGCACCTACGCACTAGTAAACATATCAGCTAGTACAAGAGCTAGGGGGTTGTAGCTCCCTTCCAGTAGAAGCTGGAGAAAGAGAGAAGGTTGTAGCCTTTTGTAGGTAGAAGCCTATGTACTAGTATAAGACTTCACTAGTACAAAAATTGTAAACTGAATTCTCTTATTATTAAAAGAAGACAAAGACAATTGTAGCATGTGGTGGTCACCCACATTGGGTTTCCACCTTATATCTTAGTGTTCTTGTGTGTTTCTCTTTTTTTTTGACAAATTCGGCTGCTGTTTATATTTCAAAATAGTTTAGGAGGCAAAGCTCCAGAAATACAAGATTGGAGCTCGAAGGATGAGCTTGAAATTTGATTACATTACAACATTTTGCTATTTTACTATATTTTCTAATTTGAAGAAGACTAACACAAGAGTAGATTCTGACGAACTGGAGGAGGAGAAGACATACTTTACAAAACATCCTAATCTCTATTTATATGACTGATCTGTTGCGCAGTAAATTCCTCTGGATTGCTTTCCTGATCATCAATTTTGATGCTGGAGCTGCTGGCGCTTGGAGCATTAAGTTTCTCCATCATATATTTGAGGATGTCCATGGATTCTTGAATATGATCGCACACATTGGATAAGGCGTTGAGTTTCTCCTGCAAGGAGGTAACACAATGAAGAAAAATATTTAAATCCACTTCATACTTTGCATTGATTATCTGAGTGGAGGATTCAATCTTTTCATTCAGGACTCACTGATGCACCCTCATTTGTTCTAGTTCTTCCTGGAGATCCCAACAGTGAAGGCAGTCCTCATTACGATCCATCTAAGGATCTTGAGCTTGATGTTGAAGATATGCTTGAAAAATACTACCCCAAGGAGTGGCAGTTGCAACTGGAATAGGAGAATATGAGCAGAAGGTCGGAGAACAGAGAAGGGAAAAAAAAGTAAAGATCAGGGAGCAGGGAAAGAACCAAAAGGAGCTTCCAAAGAAGCCTACTGGAAGAGTAGAACTGGCTGGATGGGAAGAGATAAGGTCAAACCTTAATAGCACAAGTGGTTCTGAAATAAAAGGTAAAGGCAAGAGAGGGCACAAAGCCAAGCAAAAACCAAGAAGAGCAGCAATGACTGGATGATCAAGAGAGGGAAAAAGAAGAAGGGAGAGAGAAATTACCAAAAGGCAACTGAGAGAGAACGCAGCAGCATTGGAGAACACCCTGAAAGATATGAATGGCTAAAGACGGGGTGTCCAGGCCTTTATAGCCAGCGTGTTGTAAGGAAGATAGGACAGAGTCACGTGATGAGGGGAAGAGGCCTCACGGATTTCACTTGAGAAATCAGAAATCGATGTAAATGAGGAGTCAGAAGGAATGGGAGGCAAGATATTCGGCGGCAGAAAGATTACCATATCAGGATTTCAATAGATTTGGACAGGGTACGCCTTATAATTTCGGTCAGGGTCAGCCTCAATAGATTTTTCACAATTCATAAAGGAGATCAAGGGAGATAATGAAGGGATTATTTGTTGTTGCAAAAAAAAAATTCTTTAGTTCTGGTACAAGCTTGACTGGCGAATTTGTCTACTTCTCGATTTAAGGTGCAGAGGACATGGAAAATTTTTATCTCCCAAGTTTGGCTGATCATGGTTTGAAATCTATTGATGAGTTACTGTATATTGATATTGGAGGCCTTTCTCTTACTATTCATGAGACTTATAATAATTGCAGAGTCCCCAAAAATCCAAGCTTTCTTGATTCCATGGATTTGAAGTTGGTGTAAGCTTTGGTAGAGAGCCAAGGCCTCTGCTCTGTTATTGGAAAGAGTTCCTAGTCCCCACTCAAAAGTGGGAAGGGGGTCTCCTTTGGGCGTATAGATAATTCCCCCTGCTCCCCTAGCTCCCAGATTTGACTTGGAGGCACGATCAAAAAATAGGATATGAGTGTTGTTGTTGCAAATCCATTCATTAAATTCATCCTCCTTTAATCTTATTTTCTAGTTATGAACGAGTGCGTTGAATGAGCTACTGTAGGTGATTGCTGGAGGGAGGATGTTGTACTTGTCTATCAGATTCCTGATGAAGTCTCTCTCTTCGATATAAAGGCTAGCCATATCGATTTTCTTTAAAATATTGGTAGCTATGGTTTCTATTGCAATGATTCTAGCTTTAATACAAAGTTGTTTGGTTAAAGTCTCATGATCCCTGAAAACCTTGCATTTCCTTGCAATCCATATTTTTCGTAAGAGAGCATATGGGAGGGCGTCCCATACCCTCTTGGCAATGCTATTTTTCTTGTTTTGCTAGGGATAAATTTTCTTCCAGTTGCTTAAGTCTTCACTGATGGAATGATGTGAATTCTAGGTGAAAGTGTCAGAAGAAGCTATACCTTTCTAGTAGGAGATGGCAAAGGGACACAATATGAAGAGGTGTTGCATAGTCTCTTTTGCCTCATGACAATTTGGGCATTGGAAGGGTCCCATGATACCTTTCTTTGCAGATTTTCTGAGGTGAGAGTCTTCCCTTTTAAGAGGGTCCACATGAAGAATTTAAATTTAGTGATGGCTTCATCTTTCCAGACTGCCTTCCAATATGTCCATGGAGAAGTTGGGTGGTCCCTGTAACACAAATAATTGTAGCTTTCTTGTATAGAGTAGTTGGATCCCGTAGGATCCCATCGAAATCCGTCAATACCATTTTTATTTATAGGTGCGATGTTGTGGAGATGGATCTGAAAGTTGTTGAAGATCTCTTTGAAATTATCAAGGATGGGAGGGAAGCTCCATCCCTTCCAAGCCTGTGTATCTATATCCTATTGAGTAATTTTATTTAAGCGATATAATCCCTTGCTTTGAATATAGAGGAGGATTGGTTCCATACCTGGATAACTACTGATAGCTTTGTTTCACATTATCTTATCGCCTCCAATGTTGATTTTGTTGCGACCTATGGGGACCATTGAGACATTTTGCGCCATAAAGGAGATGGCTTTTTTGTAGAGTTTCCAAATACTTGTGCTGCTCATAGCGGGTATTTCACTTATTAGAAGTTGTTTCCTTGCGCTGTTGAGATATTTGGCTCGATGAATTTTTTCCACCAAGCTTGCTGCTCCTCTAGCAACCTCCAAACAATCTTGCCACCAAAAGCTAAGTTAGTGAGCATTAGAGATCTGATTCCAAGCCCTCCTTTTTCCTAGCTTTGGATAACTTGTTTCCAACTAACCAAGTTATATTTTTTTTTATCATTTTTTCCACCCTGCCATAAGAAATATTTGAGAATACTCTCCATTTTGTGATGAAAAGAGGTTGGCGCCTGAGCTAAGGAGAACTGATATAAATGGAGAGAAGAAAGGCCTGATTTTAGGAGAAACAATCGGCCAGTTGGGTTGAGCCAGGAGGATCCCCAATTGTGGACTTTTCTTTTCAATTTATCAAGCATTGTGTCCCATATTTTAGCTCTAGCACGTCCCATGCTCACTGGAATTCCCAAATAACTAAAATGGTCCCAATTTAACTTGCACGACACCCCAAAGATGTTGGATGGATTTTGGAGTGTTTGAGCTGAATCATTCCAACCATAAATGCAGCTTTTGAGATGATTTATCATTCCCCCAGAGTATCTCATAAACTTGTCTAATAGGGATTTGAATCTTTAGGCTATTATTGTAGACGCCGCTCCTATTAGCAGGGTATGATCAACAAATTGGGAGTGATTAATGTCTTCAACTCCATCTTAAAATTTGATTTCGGTGATGAGGCATTCCTCGCGCTTATGGTCGAGGGAAAAACTGAAGGATTCAACCATTAAAATGAATAAGTTGGGAGAGAGAGGACAACCTTGCCTCAATCCTCTTGAAGATTGGAAAGCAAGGCCGGGCCTTCCATTGATAAGGGGGGCTAACCAAGGTCCATAGATGCAGGTTCTTATGAGGTCGATGAAAGGAGAAGTGAAGCCCAATTTTTGAAGAGTAGTAAATAGAAAGGAGTGTCGAACCCTTTCAAAGGCGTTTTCCAAGTCTAATTTCAGAATGAAGCCCTTTTCCTTCCTAGAGTGGCTTGAGTGGATGGCTTCCTGAACTAATAGGGTAGAGTCGGAAATTTGTCTATTGGTCATGAAACCACCCTAATTTTCAGAAATAAGCCTTGGCAAGAGAGGCTTGAGTTGGGAGGCAAGGACTTTTGTGAAAATTTTATATGAAGAATTGCAAAGGGATATAAGTCAAAAATGGGAAAAATTAGAGGGGCAGTTCTCTTTGGGAATGAGGACAAGATGGGTTGAGTTTTTGTAGCCTCCCATTTTATTTTTCCTTTGTATCCATTTGTAGTACTTGATGAGATCCTTTTTGATAGTTTCCCAGTGATCCCTATAGAAACAAATTGGGAAACCATCTGGTCCTGGAGCTTTGTCAAGCTAGAAGCCCCAGATGGCTCCCTTGATTTCTTCCTCCTTTATCTCTTCGGGCAGTCTTTCATTTGCTTCTGCTGTGATTTTATTTGGCATATGCTGTAAGAAGTCAGCATAATTCTCTTCTTCCCCTTTTTCAGACAGGAGCTCTTTAAAATGTGTTGAAGCCACATTTTTTATAGCAGCTTGATCATTGTGTTGAGTACCTGTGTTTTCTATAATAGTTGTTATGTTGTTCCTGATTTTTCTATCTATTGCTTGCTTGTGGAAGAAGGTTGTATTCCTGTCCCCACTTTTCAACCAAACCTGTCTTGATTTTATTCGCCACTTTCCTTCCTCTTCTCTTCTGATACTGTGTAATTGACTGTAGAGATTCTCTTCTTGGTTTTTCCTTACCTGAAGGTACTCTTGATTTTCCATTGCATGGTGTAAATCTTCGATTTTAGCTTTCACGTCTAGCTTCTTTGCTTTTGGTTCTTTATATTGAGATTTTTCCCAATCTTGAGAGCGTTCTTTACATTTCTTAGTTTTCTTTCCCATATGAAACTTGCTGAGCCTTCTACATGCTGGTGCCAAGTTTGCTGGATAAGATTTTTTGCAGCTATGATGTCATTTCATAAAGGACTGTATTTAAAGGGGATAGGGCCCAGGGGGTAGTGGGATTCAAGGGATAAGGTAGTGGGATAATGATTTGAAGCAACAAAGGGAATAATAGAAGCATGGACAGTTGCAAAAGTGGAGATAAGAGACACATTTACCAGTACTCAATCAAGTCTTTCCATAATGTTGCTTTTTCCTAGCCTACAGTTGCTCCAAGTGAACTTACGATTCTTTGGAACAATATCAACAAGATCTCCAAGCTGCATTACATTCTCTAGTTGATTTCTAAAAGGATCAAGAGTAAAGCTACCTCCTCATTTTTTGTTAGCATGCAGGATGAGATTTAATTCTCCACCTAAAATTATATTGTCATTCTCTTCCTTCGCTATGTTGTTGCTAAGGGAGTTCCAAAAAGATTCCTTGTCTCTATAATGATTTGGAACATAAAAATTATAAATGACTAGCTGTTGACTGCTCATGTTGTTCTTCAAAGTAATATTTATCCAGTATTGTTCTACTATTTTTTCTATATTGTTCCATTTGTCTTGAATCCAAAGTGTAGCGATTCCTCCTGAAGCCCCTCTGGAATCACACACACATCCTTTATAATGCTTAGTCTTCTCAATAATTTTATTCATCTCTATCCTTGTTTTGTTTCTTGAAGTAAAACAATCTTTGGTCTTTCTTGGATTATAAGATCTTTTAAGGCATTTGATTTGGAGGGGTGCCCCAATCCCTTGTTTTTCTAAGAGAGAACTTTCATCATTTCAGATGAGGGATGCAGGAAGTTACTCTTCCTCCTTGATCTTTATTTACTGAATCCTTATCTAGTTGCCCTTGTATATAGGATTCTATGGGGTTCTAAATACCCAATGCTATGTCTTTTTGTGCATTTTCATCTTTGTATTGCTTGGTAGATTTTCTTCCAAGCTTCTTTTGATTATCAAGGATGGATCCATGCTCCTTAGAATTTCTTCTAGTGATTTTGAGGGGGGGGGGTCAGAAGGGAGGGAAGAGGAGATAGACAGGGGAAGGGGAGATTCAAAAGGGACAGATTGAATCATTGGAGAGGGGGATCCTCAGGATGAGATAGGATGTGAAAGGGTATTGGAGGAAGGAGAGGAGGAATGGATCAGGCTAGCGAAGAAGGGGGGAAGGGAGGAAGGGGGGAGGAGATGGGGGAGTGGGATTTGGGGGGTGGGGGGTGAGTGGTAGGGCCAGCCTCATGAGATGGGATGGGGTTAGGGGCCACCTTTTTTTTAACTATTTCCCATTGTTCCTCTTGTGGAAAGCTATCTACATTAAGAAGTTTAGAGCATCGATTTGCAAAGTGGCCATATTCATGACATACCTTGCACTTGAAGGGGATCTGTTCATAGTCAAGCTGCTGAATGTAAGTCCGGTTGTAAACCTTAAGATTGATGACTTCTAGTAGGCCTTTCCCCAAATCAACTTCAACACAAATGCGAGCCTGCATGTTGTCTTTAGGTTCACTCTGATCAATATATTTCCCAACATCATTCCCTATAGTGCGCACTGATTCATCTCCCCAACAATGCAGGGGGAGTTGTGGAAGATGGACCCAAACAGGCACATCACTAGGGATATCTAGCTTCGGATCAAAGTTTAGAGTCCAATTATTGAGGTACAATCCTTTGGAGTCCATGAAATAAGGTCCATTACGGAAGATCAGGTCCTTATCTTCCTTTGTTTCAAAATGGAAAGTAAAGTATCCTTTTCCACAAAATCTGATAGATATTTTCCCTTGAGTTTTATCTGACCAGTTCCTTTCCACCCACCTCTGCACTATTTTTAGAGATGGAAAAAGACCTGTAAATTGTCCAATAAGGCCTCTTTCAGCCAAGGCAAGGGAAGCCATACGGGGCAAGGTTGGAGGCAGAGAAACTTCCTGCAACCCATCAAGCTTTTTCACAAACTTTGTAACTGTGGGACGAGTTCATTGTGGCAGAAGAGAATGAACCAGGTCAGAGAATGCTTGCTGGAATGCCTCCTCTGGTGGCACCTTCGGAGGGGCCATAACGAGGCCAAGAGTCGAATCAAGAATTCTGGTTCAAACGATGGCAGGAGTAGGTGCGCGCACGTCCAAAAATGTGCAAAACCCATTCATGTGTGTTTCTTATGTGTGATGATCTATTCTATTTTTACTGCACCTGGTTACTATTTATATGGTTTTGATGCACTGATTAAAGATCAATATATGAAGAATTAACTGAATCATAATTTTACTAGATATACATGAGTTTCATTAAACACAGTTGTGTGTACACGCGAGTTCCATTAACTAAAGTAGCATATATGAATCTGATTATGGAAACGAAAAATTATTAGTTTGATAATACTGATTCACCCCCCCTCTCAGTATTATTTCCAACAATTGGTATCACAACATGTCCTTAAGAAGAAGTTTGATCACTTGATAGAAGATCCATCATCATGAGTAATCAAGAAAATGGGGGATCCATCAAACCACCAATCTTTGACGGGAGAAACTTTGTTTATTGGAAGGTGAGAACCACAACCTATCTTCAATCTCTTGGAACAGATGTCTAGGAAATTGTGGAAGGAGGATATGCGTTTCCATAAGCAATTCCTACATGTACGACAGGTAAAAAGTAGTATGAAACCAATGCCAAGGCTGTCAATACATTATTGGGAAGTCTGTCACAATCAGATCTTGTCAAAGTTATGCATCTCAAATCTGCCAAAGAAATATGGGACAAAATCATTCTAAACTATCAAGGAGACTCTCAGGTAAAACGTGCTAAACAACAAACTCTCAGAACTCAATATGAAACTCTCAAGATGCACAATGATGAAAGTATAGCTAGTTACTTCTTAGGTATCGATGAGATTGTTAATTGCATGAAGAATCTAGGTGAAGAGATAAAGGAGGTTACTTTAGTTGATAAAGTTTTAAGATCCTTGTCTGCTAAGTTTGAATCAAAAGTATCTGCCATAGAAGAAAAGCATGATCTACAGACTATTACTATGACACAGCTACACGGAATCTTAATTGCCTTTGAGATGAGAAAATCAGGTCCATCATATATGAGAGAAGCCACATTTAAAGCTTCAGCAAAAAGAAAAGAAGAACTCAATGAATCAGGACATATTTCAAAAGGAGAAGAAGAAGCAAACTTTGTCAAAAACCTTCAACGGGGTTCTAGAAGATTCACAGGTAAACTACCTTTCAAATGTTTTGTATGTGGTAAAGTCAGTCATTATGCTACCAAATGTTCTCATAAAGATAAATATGATAAAGGGAAGGAATCTGCAAAATGGAATAGAAAACAAAGTGTAAGTAAAAAGATCTACTATACTCATGAAGATAGCGATGGTTTATCAAATAATGATGAAGATGACAATAGTAATGACTATAGACTTCTGATGGCTTACGAAGATGATGATTTTTTGGATGCTTTAGATGAATATGACCTTTATGAAGAAATCTCTAAACTCAGAATCTGTTTAGAAGAAAAGAATATGATTATAGTACCTTGACATACCAACTTGCTGAAAGAGAAAAACCAAATGAAAAGCTAGAATGTGAAATTGTGGGTCTAAGAAAGGATCTTGAGAAAACACAAGCTCTCAATATTAGATTTGTTAAAGGATCATAAACCTTAAATGAAATCATCAAATTGCAACACTCTCCTCTGATAAAGACAAGTCTTGGATATACTGAAGAAACGTCTCAATCAGAGAAGCCGTCAATCTCCACTAAAAGTTATCCTGATGTAGCAAAGAGCAGTGAACAGTTCAACAATCATCAGCAAGGGCATAAAGAAGATCACTAGGTGAATCAAGCTCAATTTACTTTAAGGATGAACAGAATCCACAATCAACCTCAGGTAAATCGTACTCAATTTTCTTCAAAGAATATCAATAGAAACTACAATCAACAGGTCAGTAGATCTGATAATCGCAGGAAATTCTTTAATGGTCAATGTTTTTCATGTCAAATTTTGGCCACAAAACTACTCAATGTGTTGCTTAAAAAATTATTATGACTAGAGAAGCACAAAATCAAAGGAATGTGATAGGGATCAAGAAAAGTTCCTATAATAACTTTTCTCTTCTTGAAAATGAAATAGAATGCTCAATCTGTAACAACTTTGGCCATGAAAAATCTAAATGCAAGAGTAAATTTCGGAAAATAGCTCAAAAGGAGCAAACTCCATTAAATCCAAAAATATGGAGAAAGAAAGAACCACAAACAGAAAGATGTGGTATAGCATTGTATGCAGAAGGACAAGAAAACCAATGGTACATCAACATGCTCAAAACACATGACAGGTGACAGAGAAAAACTACACTCATATAATGCCTTAAAAAAGGAAAAGAGTGTCTCATTTGGAAACGACACTCTTGCTGTCATAAAAGGTAAAGGATCTGTTTTCTTGAAATAAAAAGTTAAAGTTGGGAATGTTATTTATGTTGATGGCTTAAAGAATAATCTGTTGAGTGTGAGTCAAATGTGTGATCAAGGAAATGAAGTAGTGTTTCGATCAAATGGATGTGTTGTTCATGAGCTTGA
>APFE031718240.1:0-16422 GCA_000404065.3 Pinus taeda | reverse complement strand
TTAATTTTTAAATTGAAATATGATTAATCAACCATCAGTGCTTGGTATATCTAGTTTACTTTTTAAAACTTATAAACTCTTGACATATCCCCTTCACTAAAAGGCCAGACTTTTTCACTTCTCTCGTGCCGTGAAGACCAAAGGCCACCGTGGGCCTAACGTTATACGAGTGAATTGATACCCCACACCAATAATTTTGAATGGACTTATTCAGTAATTTCTTTGGATGTTATACCACACACTCCTCCATCCTCAACCAGGCTTACACGGCTTTACAGCTGCCGTGTATATATAGACAAGAACACACAGCTCACCTTCTTTGGAAGACTCTCTGGTCAAAACGGAGAGGATGGATCTTTAATTTGTTTTCCTTCTCTCCTGCGGCTAAGACCAATGGCCTCCGTGTGAGTAACGCGATATAGGAGCGAATTGATACCACACAAATCATTTTCAGTGGAGTTGTTATTCAACCATTTCATGCCACTCATTCTCCATCATCAACGTGACTTGTACTCACACGGCTCTTCTCATATCTGCTAGAGTCACTGAGTGATTTTGATGGCTTAATTGTCTTTTATTGGGATTACTCAAGTCATAGGTTAAATGTGGCAGTAATCACAAGTCTCACATAACCTAATCAAACAAACAGAAAGTAATTTACAAACAAAAAAGTAATTTACTATTTTTTTAAAATGTCCAAAAGTTAAATAAAAATATTTTCAAATAAAATAACAATATCAAGTCACAATGAAAATTATAGATTATTAATACATATAACAATTAATAAATTTCTCAGCTTTAAATCATTTTTCCAAATTTATTAATTGTGACGAGAGATAAGAGCTACCATTACTTAATATTTGATATTGTCAAAAATGCTTATTAATCTACTAAATTTCAAAGCATACTACTTTTATATTATTAAATATGCATTAGTTTTATATCATTAAATATGAAATAGAATTATTAAGTAAGATTTTTTATATTCAATAAATTTTTTTAAATTAAATATAATTTGTATTATATATTTTTTTGTAAGTTTGGTAGGACTATATTTTCATCATGTCCAAGGAATAGACAAATTTTGAACACAAGATTTCAAGTTGAGTGAGACTTCATTTCTATAGCACTTACCAATTCAACTACCTAAGTAAATAATTTTTATTATAGTTTAAAAAAATATTATTATTAATTGTAATTAAATATAATTCATATAATGTTAACATATATTTAAAATAAAAATTTAAAATTAACATTAATTTTGATATTTTTCCGGAATTAAATTTTAATGCTTGAGTTGTTAATAGAATGAATAAAGACCTATACCATGTTTATTATTATATATATATATATATATTATTATAATTATATATATTATATATTATATATTATCATTGCACCACTTCGTTGTGTGTGGGGGATTTTATGTCTTATTTAATGGATAAGGGATGTTTTAGTTAATTTTACTCTTATGAGCTCCATAGTGAGACGGGTCCTTGGGCAATTCCTTGGGCAGTGCCTAAAACACCATGGATGGAAAGGTTCTCCCATCTCTGTGAGAATACGAACATGAGGATGAAAATCACTTCCTCTTAGAGTGTCCCGCGTACAACCACATTAGATCTAAGTTTCAAAATCTTTGTTGCAATAGAGCTTCCTAGCCTTTTACGTTGTCAAAATTATAGTGAGCTCAGGAGGCTTCTCTCCAAGCTTTTTGAGCATAAGAATAAAATCTTAAATCAAACTAAATAATTGGTTTCTTTAGGTCCGATAGACCAAAGTTTTGGTCTGAAAGGCTTCTCTCCAAGCTTTTTGAACATAGGAATAAAATCTTAAATCAAACTAAATAATTCATTTCTTGAGGGACCAAAGTTTTGGTCTCAGTAGATGTTAACGACCACTAATATCATCATCAATATTTGATGTTATTTAAATTATATATATATTAATTTTTTTTATAATAAAATTTTATGAAAAACCATTTTTTTATTTAATATTGTTAAAATTTTGTATTTTTTTTTTAAATATTTCTTGTGATAGAAAAATTCATCACACAATGATTTAACCTATCACTTATCACCTAATAGCAAGTAATAATGGGCGCTATTCCTTATTAATCATACAAATTTTAAAAAATTTCTCTCCCATTTTTTAATAATCTTCCCAAATTTTCTAAATTATTTTGTGAGGTTTTTAAACTACGCAAAACTATATTGAAAGTTAGTGGAGAATCGGGCCAACAAGTTTAGTGTCCTTTACGGTTGATGCTTCCACATAAATCCACAAGTACAGTACATGAAGTAATGTTATCACTTTTAACTTCAGAGATTATCTCAAATTTTTTATCGCCAATGCATGGTTGGCAAATTTTGTTAGGACATCCAGATTACAATTATCAAATTTTCAATATTTTACTTATTTGAATTATGTTTTAATATAAATAAAGTAAGGAACATTGCATTTTATTCTAAGTTTATTGTCTTTTTAACCTAAATTACAAGTGCCTTAAATTGATATATTAATAAAATTTAGGATCCGTGAGTTTAATTATATTTAATTTTTATTAATATTATTTTTAAAATATAATGAATATTTTTTTAATAAATGTATATATATAATTGTATAAAAAATATTGTTAATAGAAGAGTATAATTTAAGTTTAAGTTATAATAATATATAGGGTTAAAATATAAAATTATTATATTTATGAAAATATAGCTGTTCTGAGTTTTAATTATGTTAAATATATTTCATTTTAATATTGTAAGAAATATTTGAAAAAAAAATGTGGTGAGTCTTATCATGCATAAAATAATGAAAAATGAAAGACAAATTAGGTCAATGTTGCATATTGTTTGTTTGTTAAAAAAATTATTTTAACATTAATAACTAGTTAAATTAAATTAAACTATATATTTTAAAGATTTAAAATTTATGTAATTACCTTCCTTTAATTAATAAATATTTTTTTTTAATTTATTTATCAGGTATAGAAATATGAAAATAAGAAAAATATTTGATATAAATTCAATATTGTTTCATATATATGTATGTTAATATAGTTTTAAACGGTTTAATATATGTGTTATAATTAAACTAGAAGGCCCCTCCTATCTTACCTATATTCCCTATATAGATCTGATGTTAGACAATTCAAATGTTTTCCACCCTTAGATACACTTTACGAGGTGTTACCCAACACCTTAATTAACTAACTAACTAACTCTCTAGGGTTTTAATGTTCTTTGAGACTATAAATGTTTCGTAGTGTAAATGTTGTGCATAGTTCCAAAGAAATCACTCACAATAGTAGTGAAGAAGACAAGGTCAAATACATATACAAATGTGCAAAATTTTTCATAAGCTTCCTTTTCATTTTGCAAAGATTATGAACTTTAATAGCATAAAGATGGAATACTTTTGTTTGCTAACCAAAGTATGGTGGATGTGATCGCTTGTGATTGATGAACTTGTATTTACGATACAGGGGATGGTAGTTGTTGTGGGTGAAATGGTATGGATTTTGTCCCTAATTTGTGCCATGTTGAGTATATTCATATATTATTTTTATGCACTGAAACAAATCTATATGGTGGAAGTGTCCTGTTATAGGTATCATTTCATAATTTCATAGAACATGACATCATTTCATGGGAAAGAGTGTGGAGTTTCAAAAAAAATATTGAAATAGACACACCCACCATGACCATGCTCTTCCTACTACTCTGCACTACAGGTTAACGCACGAGGTTTCTTGACATGAAGCAGAGATCGCCATGTTTATCAACTAGGGACTCAACACGCCTATCAATAACATTGATCGAGGCTAATTCCACAAAGGTAAGTTTATTTGAATGAATTTGTAAACCATCCAAACCACTTGATGAAAAATAACTCCCACATTTAAAACGTCCATCTTAGTAAGGATTTGTTCAAAAAGTTTGCACATCCATCCTGAAATGCAAGACACTCTCCTGCCTTTTTAATATCATCTATATTAAGCCCTCAAGGACACTTGACTGACACAACTTTTTCTTCCATACATTTGAATCACTCCTACAATGTTCAATGTAAAAGAATATAGTTCGCTATTAGTATGTGAATATAGTTTCAGTTTGTAAACATACGATCCGAAATTATGTTGCCAACCCTTTGTTCCCATTTTTTCCATTTTTCCGAGTACCTTGTGAGCCATCTAAATAAATCAATCCAAAATCGATAGTGCATATGGAAAAGGTCAACTGTGTCTTGTTTGTAGAATATGTGCCCACACGCTATGGTTCTCTACAACAGAACTACGCTAAGGGATGGAACCTTCATCCCCAATTTCCTTCAAATAAATATAACCAATAAATGCATTATCAAAGAATTAGCGTTTCATCAAAATAATCATGATTGATGTCTCTTAATTCTTGTAGTATATTAGAATTTCATCAAAATATCCATGATTGATGTCTCTTAATTCTTTTAGCATATATCATATATTTTCATCTCTTGTGAACTTAGTCATCAAACCATGTTCTATGGCTACGTGTGAAGTTTTTTTGGAGAAGGGAGGAAACTAAGCTCTAAAAGTCAATATTCTTAACCCACATTCAAACTCTCAACTTCCAACTTCAATTGATATGACGATGTGGTCATGTCTCACAATGGATCAACTTATGCTAGAAGATTAACCTCTTATGGCCCAAGCATCATTGATGCAAGGAGTACAACACAACTTTGGTCTTTTTGCAACAAACAAGTTATTAAAATGTATCCCCGGTCCTCTACTAATCTTGCAACAATTGGGTTCCTTGCAACTATTGTGAATTCTATGGATAAACACCACCAAGGTAAGCCACTTGTGACCAATGCAGGCGGAATGGGAAACTTTGGAGGAATTGTATTTGGCATGCTAGGAGAAGTTTCAAGGGCTCTCGGGCTGCAAGTTCACAATATATTCAAGGCACTATAGATCTCATGTATAGGTCCTTGGAAACACAAACTAATCATTCTCATGATCAACCTAGCATGGTGCACCAGGGAAGCAAACAATTTACTAATGTGTCGTTGTTGAGGTCTTTTGAATAATCTATTTATGACTCCCGTCAACTGTTGCGGTTTTGATCTATTTGTTCTTACAATACATTTTCCGTGTCCTCAGAGTTATAGATAATTGTTAAAACTTCATTATGACAATTATTTGTACCATCTACGTGTAGACAATTTATTTCAATTACTATTGCTTATTTTCTTGTCATCATGTTAGTTGTGTTTGTAATCCTTATCTGGATTACAATATAATACTCAAATGAATATTGCTAATTTAGATCAATATGGGTATATCTTACGTGGATGTTGCATCAGTTTATTGATCACATTGGATAGGATGAAATCAAGGAATGGGTTTGTAACTTTTCCCTCTGTTGTTGTTCTTGAAATATATCATATATCTTCATTTCTTGTTAATTTACACCTATTTGAATCCATTGATGTCTCTTAATTCTTTTAGTATATATCATATATTTTAATATCTTTTTTACTTGGTCATCAAACCATATTTGATCAGTACGTGTGAAGTATTTTTTGGCTAAGGGAGGGAAACCAAGCTCTGAGAGTCAATCTTCTTAACCAACATTCAAATGCTTGACATCCACATTCAAATGCTCAAAATCCACAACTTATTGTGCCATAGCTTCATTAATAATAACATTTGTTTTCTATAGATTCATGTAAGCCTCCATGACTTCTTCAGCTTCATTTACAATTTGGTCCCAAGCCCCTACAACCCTTGGATTATTGTGGGATCCCCATGAAAATGAAGTTGGAAAAATTCTCTACAGAATTTCAATACCATTTGGTTTAATGGAGCACCTTAATGGTCAACAACTTAAAATGACTTGTAGTTTGGACCTCATGGGGTTTATGACTATCTTTAAATTTTTTATGAATGAGACTGATTTGATAATCACCCAATGAGTGACATCATTTGAAATTTTATTAAACAAAAGGTATTACAGACTCATGTGCTCGTGTGTGTTCTGTGTTATTTAAGCAACGGATCGATTATATTGCCAATACACGGACATTTAAATGGAAAGACACAGAGAAATACAGTAAGCAAACATAAAGACACAAGCAATTTTAATAAGGAGTTCACCCTATTCTCCAGGGCTACATCTTTAGTCCATCTCTCAGTGATTGCCTTGTTTTATTGTGTCTTTAGGCAGAGAATTACAATGCAGGGACTCAATGTGAGTTCTCCTGAAGCAGGTTTGCTTGCCAGGTTGGATTCTTGGATTCCCCAAGCCACTGGGGTACACAGACTCTTCTTCTTCCTACCAGCTTTGTGACCTTCTGGTCTACAATGGAAGGAGCCAAATATGATGCTCGATCTGGACATATTCCTCTATGGGATGGCTTGAATCTCTCAAGCGTTGGTGCTCGATGCTGCCACTGCGTTAGCACAACCCTCTGTCTGTCTCTGCTTCCGCTTAACTGCCTCTTCTCTGGTTTCTGTTTCTCAGTGTTCAACTGTTCCACTATCCACATTTACCTGATTCAACTGTCTCTATTCATGGCTTTTAGCCATTTGAACTCATGCCCATTTAGTTCCTCTTATGCCTTTGTCGATTCACCTTCTGCTGCTGCACTTGGAGTTCCCTGTTCGGCATCAACATGAACGATCAGTAAGTGGCCACGTGTCCTCCTTTAAATAGCGCCAGCCTGCTCATCGGTTTGTTTCTCTAGTTACATTGTGGATGCGTTTTTCCTCCACCATGGCGGTCAAACGGATTCCAAATCCCTTTAGAACGCGGCTTAATTCCCTGTAGATTCCACTTCTTTCCATCAGGCACAATCTTGGCCGTCCGATCTGGGCTCCTCCAGATCCTACGTCATACGCACGTCCCATGCGGTTGACTTGCTCGACCGATAACGCGCGATCAACATCGGTTTTCTCTCACCTTCGCTACCACACGTCGATCGTTGACTAGGATCGCTCCGCTTCATCCAAAACCGTTTACCGTTTGAGGGCGCCCTGATCAATACCGTCGATTTCCAGAGTGTGGTTCCTGCCTTGTGATTAGCCCCAAAAATGGATAATTATATGGGTTCATTCAACCTCCTAATTTGACTTAATCCACCATTCTCATCAGTTTATTGCATGTTTTTTATTATATTTATGCTAATAGAGTGAATTGGGTTAGTCATTATGCCAACAAGTCTAATGTGTGCTTTGTGTAGTCTTTTTGGTCAATTTGGAGACAAAATCAAAGGTTTAAATGAGCACTTGACAGCGAAATTCGTGGAGAGGATTTTTAGGAAGGTGTCCCCTTCATTTATGGGCCCTTACCTAAAATTCTCCACCATCAGCTCGAAGTTCAAGGGCCACCAAATCAATTATCACAAGGGCAGCCAAGCATGTCAAGTAGGATTGTTGTTAACTGCAAGTTTTGGGCAGTCGAGTCCCTAAAGTTTAGGACGACTGTTGGGGTCCTCAATTTGTATAAATAAGAAGGCTTAGGGCCTCATTTGGGTAGCCAGTAGTTAGTCACTTTGTAGGCAGAAGTTAGCTAGTTTGTAGTTCGGTTTTTAGTCATTTTTTAGGCAGTAGTTTTGCTCTTCATTTCAGCACATTTTCAAGTTTTCCTTATGGACAATTTTTGGGATGTAACTATTCTTTTGATCAATAAAGATGAATCCATCTTTGCACCAGCTCTAATCTCTCTTAGGTGGTTGTAGCTCTTGGGGTTGGGCCCATCTCAAGTGCCCAGTACTTCCTTTGTTTACTTTCATGTGTCTTTGCTGCATTCTTAAAATAAAATCTGTTATTTAGATTTAAATCTTGTTTTGTTATTTAGATTGTTGTTGATGATTAAAAAGGATTTTCATGTTAAGATTTAGTTGATAGGTTAATCCCAAGGAAGATCTTCAGAAAAGGCCATCAAGCACCTCTGATCGCACCTCTCCCTCTGTGGGATCGTGAGCTGGGACAAAGGAGACCTTGCTGCCAACAAAAACACTGTCTTTGCTTCGCCATGCAATTAGTAGTGTTGGATTTTTAGTTGCTGAACTTGATATCAGTTTTGATTTCATGCTTAGGGTTATGATTACTTAGTTGCATAGTTATTTGCAAATAAACTTCTGTTCATTTCCTTTTGCTGCTAGGTCAGATTAGAGTGAAGTAACTAGGTTATAGGTTTTATAAGTGTTTGTTTGTTCAGTTTGAAAAACCACTTGCAGAGTACCTCTTATCCTTCCTTACCTGCCCATACTCCATCCAACCTACCCGCTTCACCCTTCACTTAGAACCCTTACCTTACATTTGCCTCATTCGCTTACTTTGCCATGATTCTCATCTTCTTGCGCAACATCGTTTCATCCCTCCTTGAACAAATATCACCATTTGTGCCACTCCTCAACTCCATCCTACAAGTCTTGAACTCCCCTACACCCCTATTTCACCTCCATACTCGTTCCTCCACCTTTTTCCCTCCATCTATTCTCCAAAATCCTCTTTTCGGAACATCCTGTAGAGAATTACAGAACATCCTGGAGAAATTCCAGAACATCCTATAGAACCCCTGCAGACTTCCTGTAGAAGCTCACGAAAGTGATTTCCTGAGATCCGATCACTGTGAAACTCTCAGGAAGGGTGCTAGGGACCCCTTAGGACCTCCTCTAACCTTCCCAACCTCCTGCAAGCATTTTCTCCCACCGATCCACCTCTGCACAATTAAAAACAGTTAAAAGAACATGCATGATAGTTCTAACAACTTATTCAAAAATACAAAAAGATGTTTTTTTCAGATGTTACTATAGAAGTAGCTTAGACACATGCATTTTACTTTCCTAGAAGTCAATGGAATCTCTTGCAGTAGTTTGCATCCTCTTTCTTGCATCAGTAGGGCTAGCTAGTAAAATTAGGGTTTGCTAGGGTTTACGTTTCCTTTCAACTTTCCAGTTTCTTTTTGTAAGTAGATTAGCCTTCTTTGAGTTAGCTTTCATCCATCAGTTAAAAATATTCTTCTGAGAGCTCACAGAAGTTGCCTTAAGCTCCTAGCGGACTTGTGCCAGCTAATCAAGTGACATCCGCGGCAAGAGCTAGTACTTGTGCATACAGCACTGTCGCTTCCAAGTTTGTTATGAACTACCGGGATGATAAAATTAAAGAAGGGAGTTCCAAGAGTTGCAGTATTATTGCTGTAATACTGGAGCCCACCACCTTGTACGATTAGCACCTTTCGTTTCTCCGCCCATAGTTCTCTGGCTCCCAACGTGACCGAGTGCTTAAGGCTCCTAGAATTGCGCCATTTCTAGGTTGAAACCTAGTCTTAGGCTGGATTGCACAATCTTCTAAGGGAGGGCTACCTGGATGGATTACGAAATTCTAGAGTCCAGCAGGTAGCCCAACAGGATTGCACAATTTTTGGAGGGAAGGTTGGTTCCCCTTCAAAATTGCGCAATTTTTAGGGGGGGCATCTCATCTAGAAAATTTTCTAAGTCCAGAATGATAGCCTGTAGGTGGGAGACAAACAAGTTAACATGCATTGGTTTTTGAGCCACTGAAACTTAGTTGAAGCCTATGTACTTTACAGTGGAAGACAAGCTGCTAAGGATTGTTGGTAGGGAGGCTCCAAAATAAAGCTAAGGAAAAATTTTGGAGGGTGGTTGTAGCTACTACAACATAATTATATCAAAGCTCTCCATAGCTTGATTGGTGGAAATCTCTTTCAAATGGGTATGGGATTTAAACCATTTTGTATGATTTATGTTTCCATGCCTAATGAAACTACACAGGCAGAATCTGAACATGTGCAGTCTGAATCTGATAAAGAAACCAAGTCTATTGAATGCATCCAACACATTTTCCAACAGGTGCATGACATCTTGCATAATTCCAATACAAAGTATAGGAAGCGACATGGTCATCATCGGGTGCCACATAAGTTTCATGTAGGCAAAAAAGTTTGGTTGCATTTGCAAAAAGAATTCCTTAGCAGAGTCCATCGGAAACTATGTCCACTCCATTATAAACCTGACACCATCACCAAGGTTTTGGGAGACAATTCTTTCGAGCTCAATGTTCCCCCATTCCTTGACCTGCACCCAATGTTCATTGTGGACTTCCTTCAGCCATACTTTCAACCATTGTTAGACACATCAGACATTGCAAAATAACTAACACCAACAGAGCCCAACCTAAACTGCATGGAACAAGCCACAATTGATCAGATCATGGACATAGATAAAGTGTTGAAAATTCAACAAGAAAGACTCAATTTTGATTTTTCCTTAATTAAAATTTATGAAATTCGAAATTCCACATGAACAGCCACCTTGGAGGAGTTAATTAAGGTGACATGGCTCTTGTCACTGAGTTAATAACATTGAATTAGAGTTAATGAGTTCAATTTCAGCTGTCTTGAGTTGATTCCTAAAAATTAGCAGTCTAGCTCAGTTAATTCAAGATAGGGGCATGAATTTTTGTTGTGTGCACTGGGTTCCTAAATTTTAGGAGCCTAGGTTGAGTTAATTTCACTTGTAGCAATTTAATTCAGTCAAATTGAGTTATGGTCACTGAAACTGGTTCCAACTATTGGAGAAACTAGTGGAAGGTCAAAGAGTCTAGTGCGACTTCAATCACACTTAGTGATCATCCAGATAACCAATCAATTATCCTAAATTAGCTCAGGTATGCAGAGAATTCATGTTACCCAGTTGAGATGGAGATTCCAAGGTACTGTACTATCAGTTGTAGCATATTTCAATGTGTACAAATGGTGCATGCAATCAGAGGAAGGACCTAAAGGAATTGCACAATCCAGATGAGGGAATTTCCTATTTGATAGGGGCTAATTTCCTCAAGGAACATCGTAAGGAATTAGGAGCTTGGAGGCTTGAGAAAATGTCTAAGTGTTAGCAAGGTTCGGTTAGTCAAGCAGAGGATATAAGATACAGGTGCATGTTATGCTCAAGCTTGAGAAAGCATATTGTATTCATCTATATTATTTGATTAATGTAATACATATAGTAATGGGTACTGAGCAGTTGATTTCCCCTAGATAAATCTTTGTGTATGTGTGAAGTTTCCTTTTTCATGTTAATGATTTGTGTTCTCGATTGTGAATTTTCTTCTGCCAATCAATAGAGTAGCTTATAGTCTTATGACTTAGTAAATTTCATGAGAAATTTAAAATCTACACATTAATTTCTACATGGTATCAAAGATAGATTCACAGTAGGGAAGAGATTTCGATGTTGTCATTGTAAGAGGTTCGAATTTGAAGATTAGTGTTACAGGTTTTCTTTAGGACAAAGAAGATGGATTTTAATGGACTTAGGCTTGAGTATGCCTTGGAAGGCACCTCAAATTTTTTTGCATGGAAGATTCACATGGAGGCAGTATTGGATGACAATGGGCTACTAGAATACATCAAGACATATGTAGCAAAACCGCAAGCACATGATGCCCAGAACCTCTCTTAGTGGAAGAAGGATGTGGCCAAACCAAGGAGAATATTATTTGAGGGAGTACGAGATCATATTGCCTCAAATCTCCATGAGAAAGTAAATTCATTTGCGATGTGGAAAAAAATGACAAATTCGTTTTAGAACAATAGTGACTACAGGAAGTTGGCACTAAAGGAAAAACTTTGAAGTATCAAGATGCAAAAGAATGACACAATTCTATAGTACCTTAGAAACTTTACACAGTTTCGTGATGAACTTTGTGGGTTCAGTGTTAATGTCCCTAAAGAAGACTTGGTATCTCTAGCCCTTTTGGGCCTTCCCAAGAGTCAGCATAACTATCAAGATTTGGGAGTGACTATGCTCTGACCTATTGCAGGAATAAATAAGGTAGAATACCAGAGATGGGACCTCATCCAAAGATGAGGAAGAGGAATTTTCATTATTCAGCAAAGGAAGGATGGTGAAAGGGAATAATTCCAAAGGTGATATTAATTCCAGCCAAGAGGACACGAAGAAATACTTGTCAAAAATCAAGTTCTTTCACTATGTCAGGTCACGAGGTAACTCCTCAAAAAGAGAATGTATTATTCATTTAGGCTATCTATTATTATATACAAGGGAGAGATTGTTCAGTTTCATCTCTCGATGACTCTCCATTTCCTCTATTATTTATTTACACTTAATTACAGTTGTTCACCCAATCCCTATGATTAGGTGTCAACATTCTGCCCCTTAATTTGAAGGGATGTTTGTGAGTCCAAGCATTGTTCTGAATCTTTCAAGATTTTCTCTTCCAAGCGCTTTTAGTGAAGATGTCTGCAATCTGCTCATTAGTGGAACAATGGCAAATATGGATTGTTTTAGTCTCAACATGATGTCGAATCAGATGATATTTTGTATTAATGTGTTTCATTCGATCATGGAACTTTGGGTTCTTGGCCAACTTTATTGCCGAGGTATTGTCAATCATGAGTGGAGTCAATTGTACTTGTTTTACCTGCAAATCTTTCAAAATTTTCCTCAGCCATAAAAAATTTTTTGTTGCCTCAGCTGTTGCCACATAATCTGCCTCTATTGTGGAATCTGCTGGAACTGATTGTTTGTGCAATCTCCAGGAGATAGCTCCTGATCCAAAGAAACCCCAGTTTTTGTGTCTCCATCGAAGTCTGAATCAGAGTATCCAATCAAGCTAAAGTCGCCCACCTGTGTATACTTGATTCCAAAGTCTTGAGTTCCCTTAAAGTACTTTAGAACTCTTTTTGCAATAGACCAATGTCCCTCACAAGGCTTTTGCATAAGCCTAGAGAGGATTCCAACAACAAATGAAATGGTTGGTCTAGTAGTAGCTAGGTAGTTAAGACTTCCTACAAGCTATCTATACTTTTTTGCATCCTCAAATTCTTTTCCTTCAATGGATGTGAGCTTTAAGTTTTGTTCCATTGGAGTAGTCAGAGGATTGCATTTAGTCATGCCAAACCTATTCAACAAATCTCCAATGTACTTGTTTTGAGAAAGGAATATGGACTTCAGATGTTGAGTTACTTCAATACTAAGATAGTAATGAACATAGCCCAAATCAGTCATTTCAAAACCTTTCCTCAATTCCTTCTTTATGGATGCAATGTATCTCTCATTATTCCCTGTCAGCAAAAGATCATCTACATATACCACAAGATATACAACTGTTTTTCCAACCTTCTTGACAAATAAAGTTGCAACATCAAGATCATAATGTTTGAAATTGACTTTTAGAATATGATCAGTTAGTTTTTCATAGCAGGCTCACGGTGCTTGTTTAAGGCCATACAAGGATTTCACAAGGTTGCATACTTTATGTTCATGTCCTTTTACAACAAATCCTTCAGGTTGGGACATAAAAACATTCTCTTTTAGATCTCCATTCAAGAAAGCAGTTTTTACAAGCATTTGATGGAATTTTCAACCACTTTGAGATGTTAGGGAAAAGAGTGTCTGGATGGTAGCCCATTTTGCTGTGGGGGCAAAAGTCTCCTCATAATCAACCCATTCCTTATGTGCAAAACCTTTTGCCACAAGCCTGGCTTTTTGCTTGTCAAGTGGGCCATCAGCTTTATACTTGTTCTTGTAGAGCCACTTGCAGCCAATTGGTTTGGTTCCCAATGGAGGATCAACTAGCTTCTAAGTGTCATTCTTTATCAAGGCATCACACTCCCTGTTCATTGCTTCTTTCCATTCATCATGAGAAGCAAATTTGAAGGAAGTTGGTTCAAAATTTGTAGACAATTTCAATTCACAATCATAAGAAACATCCATATCAATAGGTGAATAAGAGTCATCTACATCACCTCCATTTTGTCGGGTTGAATTTCTAGTTCCTGCCTTTCCAACCTCATTAGGATGAACACTTTCAAGTGTCTTTTTCAGCCACTTTGGGGGACCTTTCTGAGGTGGTCCAAGCTTCTTCGTTGATTGAGTTGGGACTAAATCAAGATTGAATCTCCCAATTTTGTCAATCACATCACTCAAATTATCATCTGTTGTTAGAGTTTCATATGGGGGAGAGAGTGCTCCAGAAGAATATTCCATGAGTTGATCTAATATAGGAATCACCCCTTCAAGATGTGGAATCTGATTATCAAATTCTTGAAATGATTTTGCATTTGTGAATCTATCCAAGCGATCAAGTTTCCACTCAACGACATTGTCAGTTTTGGATGATTCAAGAAAGATTACATCTCTAGATACAACAAACTTTTTATTGACTTCATCATAGAAACGGTATGCTTTAGAGGTGTTTGAATACCCCAGGGAGATACACTTACGACTTCTTGCACCAATTTTGTTTCTATATACCTTTGGTATCAAGGCATAACATGTGGAACCAAAGACCCTGAGATGCTTTACCGAAGGAATGTGCCCATACCACATTTCATAAGGAGTCTTGTTTCTAATAGCATTAGATGGACATCTATTCTTTAGATATACAACACATAGAACTGCATCATCAGCCCAAAACATCAATTTTACATTTTTGAAAAACATCATGGAGTGCACCATATTTAAGATTGTCTTATTTATTCTTTCAGCTACTCCATTTTGTTGGGGATTATAAGGCACAATTGTTTGATGTTTGATCCCATGTTGGCAAAGATAGTTTTCAAATTCAGTTGAAGTGTATTATTTTCCATTATCAATGCGAATAGAGCCAATATGAGATTGTGCATCATTTTCAATCCATATGAAAGTTCTTTAATGTTTGAAAAGCATCAGATTTGTTCTTCAATAAATAAACCCAACACATTCTGGTGTAGTCATCAATAAATGTCATCATATATTTATTTCCATTTGAAAAAGGAACAGGCATTGGACCACATAAATCTGAATGAATGAATTCAATTTTTCTATGTTCTCTGGAATGTGAATCATGAAAAGACTGTTTGCTATGCTTTCCTAGAATGCAAGCATCACATTGCTTAAGTTTCCTAGGAATTGTAGATAAACCAGTAACACCATTTTCCTTCAACAAGTAGAGGTTGTCATAGTTCAAGTGTCCAAATCTAGCATGCCATAATAAAATTGATGGAAATGTACCTTCTTCATAATGAGAATTGTAAGAGAAATTTTGTACACGAGTAGAGATACCCTACATCTTGAGAAGCCTTTCTTCTTCTATCTCTATCATGACAAGTGAGTGGTCTAATTATTTTCTCACCTTAATCTTGCCATCAAACATATGAATGGAGTGTCCTTGCTGGTGAATGTGGACCAAGGACAACAAGTTTCTTCTCAACTATGGGAGATATAAAACATGATGCAGAAGAAAGTCTGGAAGACCAGGCAATTTAAGCCTGATTGTGCCAAGCCCTGATGGCTAGAGTTTTGATTTGTCTGCAAAGTATACTACTCCATCAATGAAAATAGCATGGGAGCCAAACAAAACAATGAAAACAATGCTTATATATGTAGGATACAACATGTTATATGAAAACAACATTTATATATGTAGGAGACAACATTATATATGAAAACAACGTGGGAGACAACATGTTATATGAAAACAACTCTTATAAATATAGGGGAAAGCATTATATATGAAAACAGTGTGGGATACAACATGTTATATATACCAGCGTAGTGTTGTATATATATCAGAGTAGTATGGAGGAGCGTTTATGGAGAATCTGTGTTAATACACTTCCATTTACTCGGTTTTAATTGGTCATTCCTGTTGTGATGATGCATGACTATTCGTTGTTGGGTTTTGAACTCTCAATCGGTGTATATCGAAGAACGTGGAGCTGCCAATGTTTAGGAGCCAACGTTTACATATATGAGGGAGCAGTGTATAAGGGAGTTGTGTATCTAAGGGAGCTAGCGTAACCAAAGCCTGGAGCAGTGTTTATGGAGCGCTTATGTAGAATCAACGCTAAAGGGCTCGATCAATCAAAGCGTGAACTAGAAGAAGTTCAAAGCAGAACTGTATTTTTTTTCATCAACATAATATGCAGTTGGGAGAGGTATGGGAGAGAAGCGCATGAAAGTGGAGGAGCGTGGGAGACGAGTCATTCAGTTAGGAATAGAAACGCATATGACAATGCACTATTCAGGCCTCTTGAGCATGACAAAGGTGTCAGTTCTGCAAAATAAGTAGAACATAGCCAAGGAGTGAGTTACAAGGGAAAACTGTAATGCCAAAGATAGAGCTGGCTCTGATGCCATGTTAGGTTAGGAGGTAACCCCTCAAAATGAGAATGTATTATTCATTTAGGTTGTCCATTATTATATACAAGGGAGAGACTATTTAGTTTCATCTCTCGATGACTCTCCATTTCCTCTATTATTTATTTACACTTATTTACAGTTGTTCACCCAATCCCTATGATTAGGTGTCAACACACTATCATGAATATGGGCACTCTGCCACGAAGTGTCCACAAAAGAAGGAAAACAAGAAGGAGCCTACAATAGTAGTAGCAAGTGAAGATT
>APFE031718239.1:0-11194 GCA_000404065.3 Pinus taeda | reverse complement strand
TCATGGAAACTAATGCAAGGATATTTTACTAAAAACTCATCCTCCTTGAGGCTATGTTAGACACAATGACAGTTAAAACTATTACCAACAAGTAAGGCATAATAAGATATTTCTTTTTATTAGTTTTTATTAGGTTTGAATTTTCCATCATGCATAGACAAAGTGCTAAATCTATAACCATTTCATGTATTGGAAAATTTACATGAAACCTAGTTTAGGGATATTTTATCAAAAACTCCTACTCTTCGGGCTATTCTAAACAACTAAAAAATAAAATAAGTACCATGAGGGAATACTTACTAAGGTGGTTGTTTTTATTATTTTTTTTTTTTCTAATTTCCCATCAGGCATAACTAGAGGGCTAAACATGTAATCATTTCTTCTATTTTCAGCAACATATATATATATTCCCATAGGAAAATTCGTAATTTTATTAAAGATAACAAAATCACATTTTGTAGGTGTTGTAGCGCATATCCAGAAAGAAAGTCAGAGACTGCAAAACAATGTATCTGGGATCTTCCCCGGCAAAGTGTCCATCAGATCTTGTAATATTGATTCCTCTATTTCTAGTTGCTTGAATGTTGGATTTTTATCTTGGGGAATGGGGTGTTCCTTTTCCTCTTCTTCCTCCTCATCAGGGACCTCAGGTTCTGATGGAGGGAATCACCATCCCTTGGGCTATTTGCCTACCTTCTTCTTCCTACGCATATGTTTTTTAGCTTCTGGGCACGTGTTTTGTATATCTCCTGTTTCCTGGAAAATTCTACATTTGGATGTAGTGTTTTCTTAATCTAGTATCTGAGTCGAGCACCCCTATTTAGACTTGAGTTGTATTTGGTCTGGTAATCCTTTACTGAGGTCTACTTCCACACATATGCATGTAAACATGTATATTTTTTTGTTTTTCTATCTGTGTCGATTTTAATGAAACACCCAATGGTGTTTCCTATGCCAACCAAAACTCGATGGCTCCAAAAATGTAGTGGTAGGTTGTCAAGGCGAACCCAAACCGGCATTCGAGAGACAATCATTGCATTTGGATCAAATTCTGAAAACCATGGAGTAATGAAGAGACCCGTGGATCCCATGAACCATGGTCCTTCCCTTATGATGATGTCCCTTTCCTCTGATGTACGAAATTTAACAATGAAGAAACCTTTGGCACAAAAATAAATGTCACATGTATTCGTCTAGGTTCTGAAGACCCAATGGGAAAGGTCCATAGGTTTGGGCCAAAAACAGTTGAATCTGCATATTATCGCTTGTTTTTCCATTATAGAACATTACTCGTCTGTTTTTGGAGTATCCGTATTTAATTCTGGGGTGTAACTCAGTTGATCCACAATGTATGGAGTAGGTTCTGTGCTGACTTGCTTTGTTGATGTTGTTTTTGTTTTCTTTCCTTCCAGAATGTTCCTGAAGGATAAACCTTCACTTTTTTGTTGTTGGTACGTTTCTGGGGCTTTTGTTGTGGTGGATCCTATGCCACTGCCTCAAGGATTTTTTTTGCGGTGGTGTTTTTCACCTCCCCTCAGTCTCAGATTGAGATTTAAAGTAGACTCAAGTAAAATTTTGTAGAGTATAAGAGGTTTGTGGTCCTGTAGTACCCTACCTCCAAATATCAAAACCTATGATCTGGTAGGATAATCAGTATGCTGGAATTTATTGTGCTTCAGGTTTTGTATAGTTTTGGTAACCTGTACCCAAGCCAGATGTGTCTTCCCAGATGGATTTTTAATGAAAACTTGAAAGGGAAAAAGGTTTACCAGTGATTCAGGTTTTGTTTCTCACTGAGTGAAATTTTTCCTGCTCCCCTCAGATTTGTTGCACAACTTTGTGTTCTTGGTGCTTTCCTTCGGGAACTAAAAGTGCCAAGAATGGGTGACATCTGGTTGTAGCTGAGATGCATCCGTGGCTTTGTTGCGAAAATACCAGAATGGAGGTCGGGGAGAACCCATGGTCACCCCATTCACTACTTCATCCAGCCATCCCTCTTGTCCTTTAGCCCTGGGCCTATTCAGCTCCGCGAGATCCACGTTGGTGTTGTTAGACTCTGCACCCTCTCCTGCTATCACTGAAGCCAAAACCTTAACTCCCACAAATATCTTCACGTGCCCTGGTTCGTTCATTCCAAGATCGAAAATGGGAGGTTGTGTTGCAGTTATGGAATCCCAGTGTGATCTAGCCAAATCTGTTCATAGTGTCGAGCCAAGCTTGGCACCATGGAAGGAACGCAGAGGCACAGGGCAACCGACTGCAAATGGGATGACAAATTTGGGAACTTCTATGTGTTCTTTGTTTCTAGACCTACTCTGAGCTATCACGCCCTCTTCTACTTCTACTTTAGCCACAACCCTAGCTCCCGCAAACGTCCTCTCAAACCCCTATTCATTCAATTCATTTTTTTGCATTGGATGGCAGTGTTGTGGTCATGTAAGCCCGGTGTGGTCTCGCCAAAACCGCACATAGGGCCGAGCTGATCTTGGCACCATGGGAGAAAGGAAAAGACACAGGGTAGCCACATATTTCGATGTGATCAACAGCATATACAGTGGATGCCACTGTTCTATCCTGTAAAAAAATTGAACTCCTCCCATAAGTATATATATATATATCTATATATAATATACTAATATATATAATATATATAATATATATAGATATAATATATATAATATAATATATAATTAATATATAATATATATAATATATATATACTATATATATATATACATATATAGATGATAATAATAACAATTAGTTCTTGTTTTGAAGAAAGAGCATAAACTTGTAAGGAAAACAATTCAATAGTAAAAAAAAAACTCAAAGAAGAAAATAAAGGATGCATCTAAAGGTACCAACAACTAATTGTGAGGAAAACACCAAAATATATGTATGATTACCATACCTTGTAAGTAAAAGTAGTTGTGACAAATTGGAATACATTCGCTTCAGTTCAATGTCAAATTGAGTGGTGAAATAATTAAAAAAATAAAACGCAAAGGATATACCAAGTATGGAATTGTTGTTAAGACAACACGAAAGACAATTTTATCATAATGCTTCAATGCAACAAATTAACTATCAAATACAAGAACATAACAAAATTCCACAAGAATGATTCCATGTTATGCCATGTAAGGGAAATATGTTGTCACGTCATGGAAATTTATGTTACATGTAATCAATGAGCAAAGATAGCAAAGATAAAAGTTCAATGAACTTGAAAAACTATGTAGCAAATTGTGTGAAATTTCCAATCATTATACTTTATCTACATGGTAAAAGGATTAGAATTATTTGTAATCTCTGATGTCTCAATATTGTACAATTTGATATTGTAGGAAAAATAACATGAAAAAAAGTAGTAATTTTCATATATTCCCTTATGGAATACTCGAAAATTTGTAAAGGAAAAATTGTTCACTTATGTAACTGTTGTAGCGGCTACAACTGGCCTCCAAAATTTTGCCTTAGCCTCATTTTGGAGCCTCACTTCCAACCTTCACTGTGACTTGCCTTGCTTTGTCAAGTTCACAAGCTTTAGTGTCTTTCTTACCCAAAGGCAGCCTATTGGTCACAACTTGATCCATCCCCCTCACAGGTTGTTCACCCGTACTTGGTCTAGCTAGAAGTTGAGCAAATTCCCCTTGAAAATTGTGCATTTCTAGAGGGAAACGAGGCTTCCCTCCAGCAATTGCGCAATCCTCTTTGGTAGACTGATAAGATCCAGGATTGCAAAATCCTGCCTACCAACACTCCCAGTAGGATGTGCTCAAATTTTCCCAGCAAGGCTGCTCAACCTAGAATTTGCATAAATCTTGGCAACAATGACCTGATCTACCCAAAAATTGCACAAATCTCTTGGGCAACCAACTAAGCTCCCAGCAAGAAATGCGCATTTTTATCCAATAGTTGAGAAGTCTCTTGCATGTATAGCTGAGTTGACTAGTTCCCTCTGGGACTGAGCAAAATAATCTTCCATGCATGGGTTTCTTCTCCTAAGGTAGTATGCAAAGTCATCCCTTGTTTCAGTGATCTATGTTTGCAAGTTGGAGGTTAAATCCTTTTTTAGGGTTTAGGATTTAAAGTTTTATAAAATGTTTAGGGTTTAGGGTTTATAATTCTTTAGTAAATGATTTTAATAAACACTTAAAAAATTTATAAAACACTTTTTAAAATGTTATAAAATGCTTAGGGCCTAAGATTTAGGGTTTAGCATTTAGGGTTTATAACACTTTAGTAAATGCTTTCAATAAACACTTAAAAAAAGTTACAAAAGGCTTGTTAAAATGTTATAAAATGCTTAGGCTTTGGTGTTTAGAAAATGATAAAATTCTTAGGGTTTAGGATTTATAGCACTTTAGTAGATTATTTTAATAAATGATTAAAAAAAGTTACAAAACCCTTTTTAAAATGTTGTAAAATGCTTAGGTTTAAGGGTTTATTCATTAGTGTTTAGGATTTATGACACTTTAGTAAATATTTTTAATAAACACTTAAAAAAAGTTACAAAGCACTTGTTAAAATTATAAAATACATTGGGTTCAGGGTTTAAAATGTTACAAAATGCTCAGAGTTTAGGGTTTAGGGTTTAGGATTTAGGGTAATAGAGTTTATAACACTTTAGTAAATGCTTTTAATAAACACTTAAAAATTTTACAAAACACTTGTTAAAATGCTATAAAATGATGAGGATTTAAGGTTCAAGTTTTAGGGTTTAGGGTTTAGAAATGATTTTTTTAATAAACACTTATTTTTTTTATAAAATACTTGTTAAAATGTTATAAAATGCTTAGGTTTAGGGTTTAGGGTTTAAGGTTTAGTGTTTAAAATGTTAATAGATTCGGGTTTAGGGTTTATAACACTTTAAAAAATTCTTTTGATAAACACTTGAAAAAAGTTACAAAAGGCTTTTTAGAATGTTATAAAATGATTAGGGGTTAAGGGTTTAAGGTTTATGGTTTATAACGCTTTAGTAAATTCTTTTAATAAACACTTCAATTTTTTTACAACACCTTGTTAAAATGTTATAAAAATTTTAGGGTTTAGGGTTTATTATACTTTACTAAATGTTTTTAATAAACACTTAGAAAAAAGTTACAAAAGGCTAGCTAAAATGTTATAAAATTCTTAGGGTTTAAGATTTAGGGTTCAAAATGTTATAAAATGGTTAGGGTTTATGGTTTAAAATGTTATAAAATGCTTAGGGTTTATGATTTAAAATGTTATGAAAACCTTAGGTTTTAGGGTTTAAGTTTTATAACACCTTAGTAAATTCTTTCAATGAACACTTAAAAAAATTACAAAACACATTTTAATATATTATAAAATTCTTAGGATTTTAGGGTTTAAAGTTTAGAGTTTAGAATGTTATAAAATGATTAGGGTTTACAGGTTAGGGCTTAGGGTTTAGGGTTTGGAGTTTATAATACTTTAGTAAATTCTTTTAATAAACCTTTAAAAAATTACAAAACTCCTTTTAAAATGTTATAAAATGCCTAGGTTTTAGGGTTTAAGGTTTACAACACTTTAGTAAATACTTTTAATAAGTGCTTAAAAAGAGCTACAAGAGGTTTGTTAAAATGTTATTAAATTCTTAGGGTTTAGGGTTTAAAATGCTATAAAATGCTTAGGGTGTAGGGTTCAAGGTTTATAATTTAGGCTTTAGGGTTTATTGTTTAGGATTTAAGATTTAGAGTTTATTATAGTTTATTGAATTCTTTTAATAAAAACTTTAAAAAGTGCTATACTGTTCCTCTTGATTAACAATTACAACTTTTTGTTTATGGTCCACAAGTTTTCATCGTACATGTATTATTAGCCTTACTTTTAATATTTAATATTATGTTATACAAAAATATCTACTGTTAAGGTTTCTCACATGCCCTCTATCTTTTCCTTCCATGGAGGTAAATATGTTATATAACTAAATTATGTATGCTACACCTTTTTTAATCTCTAACATCCTAAAGATAAAACAATTTCGTGGCTACTTTTGGAATCACTTACGGTCTTTTTGTGTTGTAGAATCTCTTTTTGCTCGAAAGTAAGTTGTCCATATAAAACAAAATCTTGAAGGTGATAGATTGTCAAAATTTAATTTCACATACTTATTTTATAAATGCCTGTGATTTAAAATTTGAGAATGGTAATAGGATTATCAAGTACTCTTTGAGCATACAGTGTAGAAGCCAGATACAATTAGCGTTCATGTGGAGAGATTCCTTGTAATCCTCCAATAGGTAGATATTACCTTTGTCAAGAAAACAAATACATAATGCTCCATGTAACATATGTGATATGATCGTTTGGTTTCTTAGTCTGGAATGTTTTCATTTATAATAAGTTTTCACTCATTGATTTGCATAATTAAAGTTTCGTGGCTTTAGTTTCAGAGATAATCGCCAAAAATTATGGGCAGGGTTTCACCGAGAGAGTATTTCTATGTGAAATGGTTGTTTATAAAAGAAGACTTACATCCCTTGAAAATTTTTTACAGTTTGGAGATTTCTCGTTATCTGTCGTAAGAAACCATATATATCCATTGAGGCATATATGCTTAGCAGAAATGAGGCTCATGCATATCCTTTATTGCTCATGCATATATTTTATTATAGGATGTATGCACTCCGTTAAATTCATTAACATCTCTCTTTTTTCCATGATTCTGGATTTGATATCGGATGTTGCCGCAACCAATGGAAATTAGTTGCTGAAGAGAGGTTAATTATTTATCCACACACAGTTGGTCACTTTTTCACTTCGCATTTATTTATTCGTCTTTAAGTTTGGTTTAACTTCCCATCTCCTAGTTTATTCAATTTTGGCTACCAATATATACTACAAAATTTAAATATTGTATGTATTTCAAAATTTTAGTGAAAACTAATTTAGTGATATTTTACCAAAAATTCCTACTCTTGGGCTATTTCAAAAAACTAAAAATTAAAATAAGTACCATATACTAAGGTGGACTTTTTTCTTGTTTTAAATTTCCCATCGGGCATAATTGAAGGGTTAAACATTTAATGATTTCTTCTATTTTCAGAAGAAAAAAAGTACTAGTAAAGTAAACAACTAAATCATAAAAAATAACTTAAAAAGAAGAAAATAAATGATTCATCTAAATATGCTAACAGTTAACTAACTATGAACCCAAAAAAAACACAAGTAAAAGTAGTTGTGAAAAATTAGAATAGACTCTCTTCAACTCAGTGTCAAATTGGGTGGTGAAATGATTGAAGAAATCAAACTCAAAGCAAAGTATTAAACTCTTCTTTTCACAAAACTAGAGAGCTTTTTATCATCATGCTTCAATGCAACTAATTAACTATTGAAGATGGCAACATAATAAAATTCCACAAGAATGATTCCAAGTTGCCATGTAAGAGAAATATGTTGTCATGGCATAGAAATTTGAGTTACAAGTAATCAACCATCAAAGATAAAAGTTCAAGGAGTTTATAATAGTATCTAGCAAATTGTGTGAGATTATTAGACATTATACTCTATCTACACAGTAAAAGGTTTGAAATTGTTTGTAATCTATCATGCCTCAATCTTGTAGAGTATCAAATTGATAGCATTGCATGCAACTTTATTTGTTACCATGATTTTTTACAAGGAATATCATTAATTATAAGAGAGATCATTTTTTTAGTCCTCATAATGTGAAATATATCATGAGGTAAATGTTTTGATGTTCATGTGGGTTTACTAACCATTTCATTTATATAACTACACTAATACCTACCAATATGGAAGACCTTGCCCTTCATTGTAAAATCCAAGATAGACATACACATTTTCAGTTGCATTATTAAAAACTTTTGTCAAGTTACTACCATGCATATTGCTTAGCAATCTAAAATAAATAAAAATATTGTATGGGTTTGTGTGTGTCTAGGTCAAGGTCGAGTTTGTGTTTGAGTCAGTCATGGTTGTGTGCGATAGAGCAGGAGGCTGGCAACAGAAGGGCAGCGCAGTTGAGTTCCTTAACAGTTTTTTTGGGTTATGAAATGCTATGTATGGATCAAATTTTATTTAATTTCAGTGTTTCTGTTGATAGATCTAATTCCATTTAATAACCTTGTCTTTTTCTAATTCCAGGGAAATGAAAGAAAGAAGGAAAGAGGTGGTTGAGGTTGCTGCTGTTCAAAGCCTACCTCGCTGATCCCGATTACCTTGCCGAAGAAATGAAATCGAATCCCAATCTGTACGCAGAGATGTCTCTGTGTCTGTATGTCTCTGGTTCTTTAGCCATTTTTATTGAATTTAAGGCTCTACTTCCTCCTCAATAATTTCTATTAGATTTAATTTTCCTCAATAATTTATATTAAATTTAAATTTTCCTTCATTGTTTCAATCGGCATCATCAATAATTTCTATTAGATTGAATTTTCCCTTCCTTGCTTCAATCGGTTTCTGGCTCTAGCGTCACCAATTTATTCTGTGCGAATTCAACCATCATTGGGTTTTTGAATCACTTCTCATAGCTCCCTATTGGGGTTTAATCTGTTGTGTTAGTTTAGTTTGTGGTTTAATCTTTTCTCCACAAAATTTTACCGTTAATGGCCTCTGTTTCCTCGTCAATAATTTTACCCTCATGTGTTCACCATACCATGCCATTTCTATTACATTTACTTTTTCATTCATGGCTTCAATCCACTCATGTAACCTGTGGTTTTGTTCGCTGTAACATGCCAGGTATTGTGGCTAGTGTGTCATTTTAACCCGACATTTTTTAGATATATAACCTACTTTGTATGGCGTTGTGTGCTACTGTAATCCATGTTCTCTGGACTGTTCGTTTCTGGGAAGCGCCATTTTGGTGTCTGGTTTTTGTGTCTTTGTTCCCAATCAAACGCTCTGTGTCTTTGTTCCAAATCGAAGACTCTGTCGGTAAAATTTAATGGTCAAAATTTGTAGGTTGATAGAAGAAGACACCAATGGATCTGGACCTCTCATCCCTTCCAGGGGATTCTCTGTTGGTTGCAATTGTTGAATTATCTTTCTATTGATAATCACAATGGATTTGGACTGTTCCAGAAGATCCTCGCTACATCCAATCATTTGAGATCAACGTTATTTCTTGATTATGTTATTCTTTGTATATCTCGAAGTAAATTCATTCATTTCGGCCTTGTGTTTGTACTTTCTTATGATTTGATGCACTTATAAGATTTGATGCACTTATGATTTGATGCACAGGAACTGCCAAGGTGAGAATTGTTATCTTCCAATGCGCTCTTGTTGCTGCTGTTACGCAAACCCTGGTTGAGCTCTTCTATTCCGCTGCTCCAAATTCGTTTCACGTACTCTGTTTATTTCCTGTGCTTCTTTAAATTTTATTCGTTTCAGGTACTCTATTTATTTCTCGTGCTTCTTTAAATTTTAGGTAATTTGTTGGTAATTTGTTGTTAATGTAATTTTGTTGTTTTTAGTTCATTTTCTTTAATTAGTTTAATCTCTTCAAACAGCTTCCCGTGTTTCTTAATTTTGATAATTAGTTTATGATATTTCGATTTAGATTTCATTTCTATATAGCCTTTAAAATTTCTATTGGTTGCAACAAAAATCACTTGTAGGAACATAATTGATCACATTAAAAGTATTTTCAGCCAAGTAATTGTGCATGGTTCTACCTAGGGTTCAGGTCCTTGGTTCAAGCCTCCTCCTCTATTGTTGAGGATTAGGTTGCAGCTACACATTTATTAACTTTTTGCATGTGTTACTTTCGAAGTAATTTTATGAGCCTTTGTTAGATATGATATCGTTGGAATTATCCAGCCGATCATAATCGCAAACTTCTCTAGATCATCATTTGTTTGAAATTTTTCACTCGTTTTTGTGAAGTTAATCAATTTGAACATAAATCAAAGCCCTTAAAGGATTAGTCAGGGCTCCATTTGTTTGAAACTTTTCACTCGTTTCTGTGAAGTCAATCAACTTGAACATAAACCAAAGCCCTCAAAGGATTAGTCACGGCTCCAGTGATGCCCTCCCTCCGCTTTCCAATATATCAACATTGTATTTGCATTTCTTTCTAATTACACATAGGGCAAGTTTCAAAAGTATAAATATACAAATCTAAGGTTACATTTTGGAAGATGGGACAGACGACCATTTAACCGTTGCCAAATGCACGTATTGTTATGTTTTTCAAGTAAATTTAGTGTGACTATTATCCACTCCTTTTATGAAGTTTTCAAATATTTTAGCAAAAAAGATTTCAGCTGGTGATAGTTTACTTACGCCTATGACGAGGGGAGGTTTTCGAAAATTTTGTTGTGTTTTGTGTTTGTATGTCATTCTTATGGGGCATTCCTGAATTTGTGTCTATCCAAATTGTTTTTATTTTATTTTATTTTTTAACGATTTTATATAGCTAACTTATTGATTTTAACATTGAGTTTTTTTGTTATTTACTTCAACATTGTTTGGTATTATTTATATCAATTTTATAAAAAATTATTAATTAAATTGTGTTTTTATAATTAATTATTTATATTGTAATTTTCTATGCATATTATTTGTTATATTATCATGTATATATTGATAACGAGAATGAAATGATAACCAATTTTATTTTATTTTCAAGTTTTCTAAGAAGGTGGAGGTGGAAGTGGAGATTTTATATAATTAGCCTATTGATTTTAAATAGTTTTGGACATTAAGAATAAGCATTGAGTTTTTTTGTGATTTACTTCAACATCCTTTGATATTATTTATATAAATTTTATAAATTTTTATTAATTAAATTGTGTTTTTATAATTAATTATTTATATTGTAATTTTATATACATATTATTTGTTATATTATCACGTATATATTGATAAAGAGAATGAAATGATATCCAATATTATTTTATTTTCAAGTTTTCTAAGGAGGTGGAGGTGGAGGTGGAGGAGATGGAGGTGGATGTGGAGGAGGAGGAGGTGGAGGATGAGGATGATATGAAGGTGGAGGTGGAGGAGGATGAGGTAGAGGTAGAGGTGGAGGAGGAGGTGGAGATGGAGTCAGTGGTGGAGGTGGAGGTGGTTGTGGAGGATGTTGAGCAGGAGGAGGAGGCGAAGGTAGAGGTGGAGGTGTTGGAGGAGGTGGACTTAGAGGAGGAGTAAGAGTGAGAGGCTTAGGTGGTGGAGGTGGAGGTATAGGGGGTGGAGATGGAGGTGGTGGTAGGGGGTG